>BPLR01004465.1:0-70426 GCA_021605095.1 Caerostris extrusa | reverse complement strand
AAATTTGCGATTTCAAGCGCTAATTTACAGAAGCGGATCCATTCCAGAATACACGTTTGTACAAGCAGTGCATTGTTCTAAAGAATATAATGTTCAAGATCATACTTGACAGAGCCTTTATTAAGAGACTGTAAGGTAAGACTTTGGAGTAAAGTGATGATGTATTTCCATTTGTTGTGATGGAGTATAATTAGATGAGCATTTTCCCACAACCAGCTTTTGCTTTTTACTTTATGACCAGCAATTTTCCCTGTGAAGTCTGCTGTAATTTTCCAGCACTGCCAACAACTTCAACTCTTTTTGTCAGTCGGAGGCCCGCAGTTCTTTGCCCCGTTAAAAAAAATGTTAAAGCGGATAATTCATCAGTGTAGGCAGTGATTTGAGCAGTAACTAATTTAATTATGATAAGTAGAAAAAATAAAATCTCCAGCTTTTCTTAAAAAAAACTATAAAATCATTTGCAATTATTGTTATAATGAAGAAAGGATCACTAAAAAATCTATTGTAAAATGCTGAGTGTTAAATTGTTTATAAGGTAATATAATTTAAATTATATAATATAAATTGAATCAACTGTAATCAGTATGATTCAAAGAATAAGGAGTAAAAAAATCCCTGTAGAGTTTGAATTTCCAGCATCTGAAACTAAACTTTTATTTCTTTCTTTTAATAAATAATTTTTCTATTTTTAATCTTAATAAATAACTAACATTAATCAATTATTGCAATCGTTTCTTGTTTCATATAAGTTTTCTTTCGTTAAAATAATTGTATTTTTTTTTCGGTTTAATGATAGAAATATTAATTTCAGTTTTGGTTGGGTGTCAATATAGGCATACATTTGAAAAGCGAAAGCAGATTGAATATAGGTCTTTAAAATTTTTTTTTAAATAACTAAGTATAAAATATGTTTGATGTAAAAATATTAATATTCTGGTTTAAATGGGATTCCAGAACCACTATAAATATCCACGGCACCTCAAGAGACTCGAACCCAAAACCTTTTCACCTATCGCCAGAGCAGTAGCTATTCGGCCATCGGGCCCGAGTCGAATGCTTGGATTAACTGAATTTATTCAGATTTTTGTATTAAAACTTAATAAGAATTAATCTAAAGAATTAGAATAAATAATTAAATTTATTTTTTATTTTTAATAAATTTTATATAGCTTAAAATTTCTATTTAGATTAGTAATAATAATCTAAATAGTAAATAAAATAATTCAAGTTATATTTTATTATAATTTTTTATATATCTTAAGAATTTCCTATTTAAATTTTTAAAATATCAGCTAAAGAATAAAATAAATAAATACCATAAGTTATGTTATATATATATTATTACGTTATATATATAATATTCTATATGTTACCAATATTATCTAAACAATGTTATTGAATATTCTATCAATTCATACTTTGAAATAAAAAAACAAATGTTAAGATCTCTTTGTAGGGAATATTTTTTCACTTTCTCCTTCCAAACGCTTTGAATTCAGAACTAATGCAGATCAAATACCTCTATACTTCGTGAAAAAGAACTAGAACTTTAATCAAGAAAATCTTTTGAAAGAATACGAAAAGAAAAAAAAAAGAACTAAAATAACTTTTTCATTGTAATTAAAGACAGAGCGAACTCCAGATCCAATTAGATGATCAAACAGACTCCACCGGCTAAATTACTTCAGATTCGGCATTCCAGTAGACATTTCGAAGTCTTATTTCCACATGCACCACCCACTGTACATATACTCGGATTGGCAAACTCTTCCTATTTGAGAGAAACCACCAGTTGCTTGTTCCATGTATTTTGAGACACTTAATTGAAAATGGTGGGGGCACGTGAATGGTGAATTCTCGTCAGCTACTTTTGCTAATGAAAATCTAAAGGGAATGATTGATATTAACTGCTTCAGATTTACTCCTTTTGAAATTACTTACTTGTAACAGAGTATCTTAATTAAAGCCACGGTATAAGATAAAAAGAATGTCTTATTACGGATGTTTGAAACTCTGAGAATGGATAGATTTGAATATTTGGGGATTTGAATGATTATTTGGACTGACGTCTGTATCTGCATTGGTTTCAGATTAGTTCAGTTCGAATAGTTTTGAGATTCTCTGAATAATTTATGTAATTTGTGAAATTTGCATATTTTAGGATTAATTAAATTATTTAATTTTATTGATTGAGAGATGTTTTAACTTATTTCAGATAATATTTAAATCATTTTTTTTACTATTTATTAAAAATTGGGTAAGAATCAATGTAGCAATTTTTTTTTTTTTCTCACGGAAGGAGTTACGGCATTTGATTCCCAGGAGAGAGGAATGTATTTTATTTGACTCGTATATAATAATAACCCATCACTGAAATTTGACAATACACAAGTAGTATTGTGGGTAATTATATGACATGCAATTAGTGTTTTGTACTAATGGGAACAACCTGTCACTCAAATCTGATATCGGATATTATGTATCATATATAATGAGACTCAAGAAATTAGCAAATATCTGTGCCACCTTCACAGGTCGAAACAATTACAGATTGAATATGAACCATACCATGAGTTGTTTCATCGGGATTGGTGGCAGACCACGAGATGAAAAATATCTACTCAATGAGAAATGAGGGTAGTTATTATTACTCTTAACTTATTGTCTTAAAATGAGTTTTATTTTGGTGAAGAAGAAAGAGAGTTTTGAGACGAGTCGACCAGAAGTGTTGTTATTTTTCTTCTTCTATGAAGTGATTGAATAGGCCGGAGATTCCGCCTGTTTTTCAAAAAGTGAGCCCCTTTTGATTTCGTGTATCACGCCGTGTGATAATTAAGATCTGCCTCAGACCAAGCAATTATATTTGACGACTCGAGAACTCTGAAAAATCTCCGACCTTGAGTGAACTGTAGTTGTGATTTAATCGTGCAATTATGATCAAATTTAATTTTTATTTTTCATATCTTAATATAATAATCCAGAGTCCATTATTTGTATATATATATATATACTATATAGTGCTTGTAAATAAAAAAATGCAAGTTTCCTATGAACCTGAAAGTGGCCCTGTTCTTGAAGCCATAATAGGTCTAATATAGGCCAAGACGTCCCACCACCATGCATTTTTACGAGAAATATAAAGCAGACAACACATGGAGAGAAAGGAAAAATGGCTAAATAAACTGGATCCACCATGAATTCTCACGAGAACTATAAAGCTGACCGCACTTGGAGAGAAAAAGAAAATGATTAAATAAATTGTACTCAAAATGTGAGGCAACTGTATAGTATTCTATCGTTTTAAAAATTACAAGCTAGTTAGTCACGACTTTGTTAGTTGTAGTTTAGGCTTCGCGTTGTTGTGATCGCTTTGTTAGTTCGCGTTGTAGAAAATAAATGACATGTTTGTGCTAAAGTCTCCTCTAAATTCTGACATTTCAATGATCCTATTCACCTTATGCTCATCCTTTTTCGGAAGCCAAAAATTCTACTTTGTGAAAGTTTCAGAGTTGTAGATTACACAGAATTTAACTAACGCCATTACGTTTTCAACGATGAATACACCCATATCCTGCCATAATCTGTATTGTTGGGAATATTGTATCTTAGAAGATTGTAAGAAAAGTTCTGTCCCAGTTTTTAAAGGCAATTATAAAACATTAACATCGATTCAGTTTTTAACAATCTATGATAAATTCATAGATAATATGAAGCACAAAAGACATCGAAACCATTATCTCTTTCCCATGTAATGCCTATACAACAGTCTCTGTGATCAGTATCTAAGGAAGATTCTTTTGAATGCAGAGTGGAACAGGAAAAGATTTGCTCAGGATGAGCTGCCAAGTGACAATCAAACAATAATCAGCAGCTAAGGCACTTAAAAGCATTTTTGCAGGGAAAATTGCCTCTGTTGGTAAATAGAAAAGTGAATCTGCAGCATGACATTATCAAAATCCCACACTTCAAGAGAGTGACAAAGATTCTCCCTGAATGATGCTGAGAAATTATACTTCATCCACCCTATTCTTTCGAATTATCTTCAGCACGCTGTCATCATTTTGCAGGATTTAGAGTGAGATTGAAATGAAGTCAAGGTTCAGCAGCACCAAATTAAATTTTGTAAGAAAATTATTAAAGCCTGATGGGAAGGGTTTGAAATGGAAAGAATGGGGACTATATTGATGAATAAATATATTTTTAGCGAAATTTTCAGTTTTATTTCAATTGAGAAACAGAACTTGATACCTACACATAATACGAACAAATCCGAGATGAAGAGGAAAAAGATACCTCCCGGAGAATTCTTAGAGTAACTGGTCCACAAATACGAGTTAGCAGGTGAGAAAACTTGGAAAGTCCCTGCCAGACAGTGAGCAACCCTCATATCCGCAGTCGCAATACTTGTTTATGATAGAAAAGAGATTATATCCCTTGTTGGCAGCGCATTCAAGCTTGAGACATTTTCTGAGCATAATCAAAGTAAATCCAAATTGTGTATTAAAAAGGAATTAATTACTTCTCAGACTTAAAAAAGATTTCTTAAAATTTCATAATCGAACTTTATTCTCTACATTATCCTTATTTGAATAAAGCTTTTTAACAAAATTGCCCCAGTTCCTTTATAACAAGAATTTATTCTTGTTATAAAGGAACTGGGGAACAGTATTTGAGGATAATAAAATCAATGTGTTTTTCTTATAATACGTTTGAATATGTGGTTGACTTAAATATCACAGAATTTTTCATGTTGGTTTTATAAAACGTGTTAATAAATCTTTTAAATGAATAAATCCGATTGATTGGATGTTGGTAATACAGTATCAAGCTGAAATTCTGATCTACTAAAAATAGTTACAGATGTGGCATTTTAATGAAACAGTAGATTGGGTTGATCTTTAATGGAGTTTAGTTACTTATATACGTTTTCCTAGAAGTTTTTCATTGCGTATTTTCTTTTTCTACGACTAAAAATGTAAGATAATTTTCTAATAACCTTTCAAGGTGACTTTTTTCTTCTTTTTTAATACCTATAAAAATATAATAAAAATAAAAGTTTCAAAAAAAAGGTTTTGTAGGTCATATTTGTACATATATTTGAAAGTGTAAAAGGAAACTAAAGCTTAAATGTTAAAATTTTGTTATTTTGAAAGTTTATTAAAGTACTTTTGATTTTTAGCTTTTGAAAGATATAGAATTCCTTAATATTGTTCAATTAGAATACTTATAATAATAATAGAGTTTTTGCATACCGAATTTAAAAATACGGTATTTTTTTCTCTCTCGCGCCTGCTCACAGGAATTTGCGCATATCTGTAATAATGTTTCCTATGAGCATGCGCGCTAGGAGAAAATACCGTATTATAAAAATACGATATGCAAAAAACTCTCAATACCAGTTTTGTAAATTAAAAGTAATTGGAAAAAGAGTTAGCTATCAAATTATTCAAAAGGCTTTAAATAAAGTTTAAAAAAAAAAATTTGTTCTATTTAAGGAAGAATTTTTCGAAAACTTTCTTGCTAAATAGTAAATACTTAAGAATACTACCTGAAAACTTATCATTTTCTTGAACTACTTTTTTTTTCCTTTGGGATAAGTATAGAATTTAAGAATAAGGCTTGAATTTTATTCACAATTCGACATTTATTTATAACATCTCATAAGAGTTTAGCAAAAAGAACAAAACTTATGCTCTAATAGATTTATTGTAAACCGTTCCTATAAATTTTACAAACCAGTAAAAAAAAAAAATTTAGTAAATTATTCGAAAATACATTTTTTTAAATCTGAATTCAGAAACAACATTAGAAATTGGATGCCATTTTTTAATTTAAAAATTATCCGATAATTAAAAATAACCATGAGAATTGAAAAAAATATACTTCAAAATAATATTTTTGTAGTTTTAGTAATTAAAGGGTAATAAATAATATTATAATAGAATGCAATAGTTAGGTTAATACAATAATAGGTTAGTACATAATATTTATAATGAGCACACAATGAGTCGTTATGATAACACACAATGAGTCGTTATGATAATGATGACTTATTACTTTTCATAATGACAATCATGCAGAGACACAACAAACACAAATATGACGTCTGGCATAATATGAAATAAAAGATACGGCACGTGGGCAATTAATAATGTGAAAAGAGGAAAGAATACGTAAATAATATTCTTAATTCCAGCTACTGAGGAGTGATCAATGGATATTAATTTTATATATATATATATATATTTATTTTATATACATTTATATACACTGAAGTGACAAAAGTCATGGGATAGCAATATAAATTTTCAGATTTAGCATCGCGTGAACAGGTATAAATGCGAGTGCTTTCCGCAAGCTTTTCATTTCTGTTCAAGTATTCATGTGAAGAGGTTTTGACGTGATGATAACCGCACGACGCGAATTTTTGTGTACGCGGAATGTTAGTTGGAGCTAGACGCATGGGTCATGCCATTTTCGAAATCGTTAATAATTCAACATTCCCAGATCCATGTCAAGAGTGTGCCGAGTATGATATTTCAGGCATAACATCCCACCATGGACAGCGCAGTGGTCGACCGCCTGCATAACGACCGAGACCAGCGACGTCTGCAAAAAGAGTCGTAAATTCTAACAGACAAGCAACATTTCAAATAACAGCAGAAATCAACGTGGGACGTACAAGGGACTTGTCTGTTAGAACTGTGCGGAGAAATTTGGCTTTCTTGGGCTATTCCAGCAGAAGACCGACTCGAGTGCCTTTACTGACAGAACGACATCGCTTGCAGCGACTCTCGTGGGCACGTGAGCATATCGGTTGGTCCCTAGATGAATGGAAATGGCCTGGTCCGCTGAGTCACGATTTCAGTTGGTAAGAGCTGATGGTAGGGTTCGAGTATGGCGCAACCCCACGAAGCCATGGACAAACTGTCAGCAAGGCACTGTTCATGGTTTATAAATGTGGGCTGTTTTTCATGACATGGACTTGATCCTCTTGTTCTGGACCGAACATTGACTGGAAATGCTTATGTTCAGCTACTTGGAAGCCATTCATGGACTTCATGTACCCAAACAACGATGGGACAATATGGGTGATAATGCGCCATACCGGGCCACTTTGTTCTGGACAATTCCAATGAATGATCTGGCCACCTAGATCGCCCGACATATCCCATCGAGCATTTGTTCATCGAGAGGTCTGTTCGTGCCCAAATCTATGCATTTTTATGGACGTCTGAAATGTATTCCTGGAGAAGACTTCCAACGACTTGTTGAGTCCATGCCACGTCGAGTTGCTGCACTTCGCCGGGCGAAAGGAGGGCCGACACGATAAATAACTATCCCATGACTTTACCTGTCAGTGTATAATATATAAATTTTTGTTTTTGAAAAATTTCAATGGCATGTACAAAAATATTTAATGGTATAAATAATTATAATTACATAATATTTACAGTTATAATAAACAACTAAATTTTTTGTTGAAGCCATTTTCAGTGACTTGTTTTACTAGGGTTAAAAAATTAATGGAAATTTAAACACAGTTTCCTTATTATAGTATAGGGCAAATGTTTATAAAGCAAGTGTTTATAAGCAAGCTCAATGTAGGGCAGATGTTTATAAAGCATTTTCATATTTGTTCTTCTCTGAAACACTTTGAAATTGTTAAATTGCATTTATTTGAACAATATTTTAAGGATACAGGATAGGGTTTTCTTTGTTTGCACATTTATGCCTTGTGTTACGTTTATGAATTTTCGCTGATGTGGAGGAAGGTATATGACGCAGCTTTGCTAAATAACTTTTATGGACAAGAAACCCATATTTACCTGTCGCATGAGAGAAAAACGGGGGAAAATTCACACTAAACTGGGTGACTGTTTAATTATCACACCCTGCCACAATTGTTATCGAATCTTCCGGAAGAGTGAGTAAAAGACGTCACTAATGAAGTCGAATGTTAGCTCTTCTGTACAATAGTCATATATTTAATTTGTTATTATTTATTGGCGGCTGTTCGACTTATGTGTGACTTATTATGTTCAACTTACGCAACGACTTATCGTGTTTTAATTATGTATGACTTATATATGTTGACTTTTATGCATGGTTACTATGTGCGTATTACGACTTATTAAGTTAAATACGATATTTAACTTATCCTCTTTGAATTATGTGTGACTTATGCGACTTATTATGTTCTACTTAATTAAAACTTATTATATTCGACTTATGTACGACTTATTTATGTTCGAACTTATGTACGACTTATTATGTTCGATTCAATTATACCACGAATACCGATAGATGACCATTGATAAGTGGTATTGCTTCAGGGAGGACTTTTAGGAGTAACTGTTCCGAGTTTACAATTCCTATGTAGAAGATCTTTGGAAACTCCCACCAAGCAACCTGATTGCCGACGCGGGATGTTTATACACTTTTTCACAATCGTCATGACATCTACTGATTTCTAAAAACAGGGACTGCAATGGATGCCGTCAGGAAATTAAACGCAAGTCCTCAGTGTACATTACAGCTGAGAAAAGAACTAAGCAAACAGGATCTAGTAACAGCAATCTAGAAATGTTTATAGATAATTAAAATAAAAACTATGTACATTTCGAAAGCATGTTATTTAGTTAAAACATTTTTAAAACTTTACCAGAGAGATTTTAGCAACAAAATTGAGCCTTTGGAATTTACATTTCCAAGATTTCGAAAGTTCTTTTTTTCCTTAGAAAGCAATTTCTTTCAAAAACTCTTGAGTGCTTACAAAAGTGCCGACTTTTTCTAAGAAATTTAGTTGTTTTTCCTAAGTAAATATTTGTTTGTAAATATTCAAGGAAATCGAAATTTGTAAACAGAGCTTATCAACTGCTGTGTATAAAAATACTTTTCAGTTTTTGATTAAAGAAGTTGCATTTTATTGAATCGTAACTCTGAAGATGGAGGACTGATTTTAAAATGCATCTAAAGAGTAAATTAAAAATAAAAAAATGTGTCTCAAAGAATTTTATACGTGTTGTATTTAAATTAATTTGGAATATACACATTTATTACATAAAAAGAATACGAAAGGGAAAATATGATAAAAACGACTTTTGCCATTCAATATCAAAAACAATTTTAGAGTTTTCGAAAGTTGTGCATTTTTAATCTACTCATATAATTGTATAATAAAACATACTTTTATATTATTCATTAATTTCGTTAATTTTTTTTTTTTAATAATAGGAATAATGCTAGTGTTTCCAAATGCTGAGCACTTTTACTTAAGTTCATTCCTCATTAAGTCGCAAATGTATAACAGATTTAGTGTTACCTATGGTGAACAAACTGTGTGTCTTTCGTACCATTTTTCTTTTCCTCGTGCCCAACCGAAGGACTTTTCTTCTTACAGATTTATCTTTACCCAACCCTGGAATACTGATAAAAATCGACATCTCCAATCGGTTATCGAACTGGATTGTCTCAGTTCGAAACTCTATTCATTATCTATCAAATCTCTCATAACCAATTCTTGAACTAGTGTCAAATATGCGCAAGTAGTGAGTGAGAAACTTTGTTTCGAATCCGTTGGTGACGCCTGTTGCAGTCGCTGCTTTCAGAAGGAGAGAATCGATTTCGATCTTAACAACGTGTGTAAATATCTCACTGGAAGTCAGACTGCCAAGCGGAATTTTCTCCTTTTTTTCCCCTTATAGCACACCTCTAACAGTCCTCCCAGATGGCAATAGACTCTCCTCATTGTCATCGGTGAGTTGTTTTCATAAATGGTGCACGACGCTATAAACATAAATAACAACATAATATATGATATTCTCTGCGTGATTAAAATTAAAGTTTTTGAATCTATTGTATTGTTACTTGACTATAAGATATATGTTTGGCCATATTTATTAAACTAAAGAGAGGCTTTGAACAGGTTTTATGCATTTTTCATTGATGTAATCCATGATACATGCTTTTAATTCTCGGAATGCAAGGCTCGAACAGATTTAATAACAAAAAACAATAACTCAATTTAATAACATTAACTCAATTTAATAACAATAAAAAATTAACTCAATTCAATAACAATAAAAATTAACTCAATTCAATAACAATACAAATTAACTCAATTCAATAACACTAAAAATTAACTCAACTCAATAACAATAACAATAACTCAATTCGATAACAATGATTCAATTCTACAACAATAACAATAACTCTCTTCAATAACAATAACAAACAACAAACAACTTATAATAACATAATAAGAAAGTCACCGAAGTAAAAAAAAAAAATGCATGGATGATAAAATCCGATTCCCTGCCCATTGTCAGAATATATTAGTATGTCTGAATTTGATTTCCACTATTGATTGCTCTATTATCCTAAGGAGAGATAATATTTGGCAGAGATTGTAAAGAAAAAGTACCTCTCATCGACTCAACCAACCTACTAAGAATAAGTTATTGGAAATTGACAGGTACCAACCTACTTGGTATTATCCCAAACAATAGGCAAAAAAATACAAACAGTCTTTCTGTGAAAGTCCACTCTGAGATAGATAATAGCAGAACTCCGAAGAGATGCTTCTGTAATACATTAGTCAACAAAGCCAGATGCTCACCAAAAATAACAGATGCTAAAAAAGTCAGACCTCACACTAAGAGAGAGACAAGATGAAAGGAGAAAATAACAGTTATAGTTAACAAGAATATAAAAGTGCAACTTTTTGCACGTAAAGTGTGGTTTTGAGTTATTAATTACCTAATAGATTAGTTGGTTTTACTTAAAAACGCTAAAAAAAAAAAGCATAAAAAAGTGAAGAAAATAATATTATTTTTGGACAAGGAATTAGTATTTCGATGAAAAAAAATTTTTTTTTCATTGTGAAAAATGGATGTGGTAAAGAATTTTGTATTACAATCAATGACGTTATTCGAAATCATGCAATTTTTCATAAACTTGATAATATTTTTTTTTTCACTTAAACGGAGTCCTACAAAATTATAGACAGTTTTAAAAGACGATTTATGATTCTGGAAAAAAAGTTTTCCCAGTCTCATTTTAAAAATGTGATCAGAATTTATAATATTTCTAGAAAATAGCTTCGGTTTCAATCTTGTACATTGGTATGTCACATAAAATTATTTTAAAGCATACATCGCAAATTTACTTTTTAGAAAGTGAATTATTTTTAAAAGGAAATTGGCTATACAAAAAATAACTTCTCACACTTCACACTATATGGTTTCCCTCACTGTAAAATCATTAAATTAATATTGCCAAACTCTTTTTAGATGCATGAAATTTCCACGCTTTTATTCTGAGCTAATCTATGTAACGTGGTATTGGTGAATAGAGGGGAAAAATGTCGTCTTGCATCTTTATTGTATGTGATCATGCTCCTGCAAGAAAATGAAATTTTCGTAATCTCTCTCTGCAATATCTTAGTGAAATATATGTAAAATCTGCATAATAAACATTAAATACAAGAGGGACCTGACAGCCGAGTGGCTGGCGCTCGGAACCACAGATTTTCGGGTTCGAGTCCTGGAGGTGACATGGATGTTTGTAGTGGTTCGTAATGCACTTTGAACCGTAGGTCCCGGTCTAACAGGATCGTGGGCGTTGCGGGGGTAGTGTTACTCGCGCCGTAGCTTATCATCTTCAAGCTACACGCACCTCCTGGGTAGTACTAAGTGAGTAACGTCTGTGCAACGCTTGCCTTAAGCATCAAAGACAACTATATAAGTGTTTTGCCAGATGCACATTAGAAAGAAAAAAACATTAAATACAAATTTAAAAATATAATCATTATAATGTAATATTACAATATTATATGTCCATTTTTTATTAATGGTTTATAAAACTAATTATTCTATTCACCCCTTTTCCTTTTCATTTCACCCTTTTAAAGCATGCAATTCCATTTCCAAAGATTTTTCGAAAGAAAAGATGTGCTACGGCAGCCATAAAATAGCATCTCCGAGAGGGGGAAATGGCCATTTGGAAAATAACACAACCAGCTCCGTTGGAGCAGAAGCATTATCACAGCGTCTTTTAGTAGCTTGTTTTCTTTCACATTCGAAATGTGGCTTTATCCTTTCTTTCGCTAGTTAATTCTGTGTCCGCGATGTTTTTACTACAAATGGGGGGATTTACCGTTTACAGAAATTTAAATAAAAAGAAAGCTAGAAGCTGCATTCGAGTCGTCAGATCAAAGAGCAAAATATGAATATATCTGAAAGCAATAAATGGCGGAAGTATGTTTTGGCTGTAGAAAAATCTTTTAAAAGGATGTTGGTGACTCTATATCTCGAAATTTAAGAAAAGCTCTTTTTTTTTGTTTTGAAAAAAAAAAGAAAGAAAATGGAAGATGATGCGTAAGTAAATTTTTTTAAATCATATTTATTTATTTATGCACAACTGTGTTATTTTTTTGAATTAAGATATAGAAGAATGCATTTTTTAAATCTAATTATATGAAATTATTCTTTTATTTGTTGCTTAAAGGATTTTAAATTTCTACTAGAATTTGAAATTCTTAGAATACAGACTAAATTTATATTTAATTTATATTTATATATATTTATTTATATTTATATAAATTTATATTTATATATATTTTAATTTATAATGTATTAAAATGAAGTTCTTACATCACGATATAATAGTTTTTGAGGAATAGTACAAAACATCAATAATTTGCAGATATTCAAATAATTATTTTATAATGATAAATCAACAAACAAGTACACAAAATTGAAAAGATACTCTAAAATTTAATCCTAAATTCTAAAAATTAAAGGTATTTGAATTTTTATGCAAAATTAAAATAATGAAAGTCACGCATCAAGTCAATATACATAAAATATTTCTGTTCTGTGAAAGTATATATTGTTTAACATATATTAGCTTAACAGGTTTTTTTCTTAAATATTTCGTAAAATTCAAATCTGAAATTTTTATTTTTGTTTGAAACCCTATGGTACAATTGTATAGCTACCACAGATGCTTATGCATATCCTTTTATTTTATGTTCTTATTCTGATTGTACACGTAATCGTTAACAACTTGAAGATTTTAAACATTATCGTTCAAAACTCTACACAAGTCGGTGTATTGATGACGAAATACAAGTTATTAAATTTGTATACGACATATTGTAGCATACAAATTTAAACTTTCATATTATGTTTACTCATATACGCAATTCAGACTGTTATATTTCCATTATAATTTTAACAAATAAAGACTGGGAATTTTGAAAATACGATCTTTTACTTAACTTTTTTTTTGTCTTCCTCAATACATTCGCACTGCTATCAGTGAAAAACATTAAGTTTGTTTTCACAAACGTATAACATTCATTTTTTATATTTTATTGTTTTGTAAAGTAAAAAAAGTCTTCTTTTTACATCACTTGATAGCTTTCTTGCTTTTGGACCATTAAATAAATAACTCGTGGATCAATGTTATTTTTTTAAATATTTGTTTTCTAAGGGGGCTTTAGGCTGCTGATAAAATTTTACTTCTTTTATTAAAAGTTCAAAAGGGACAACATCCATCACTAGATAATGAATGAGAAATAAACTTAGAAAAGCTTATTGTAGTTTTTAATTCCCTGAATATTACTAATTAAGTTACGTCAGCATTTAAATAACAGAGGATTTCAATAATTTAAATAATAGATGATTTCAATAATTTAAATAATAGATGATTTCAATAATTTCAATAATAGATGATTTCAATAATTTCAATAATAGATGATTTCAATAATTTAAATAATAGATGATTTCAATAATTTAAATAATAGATGATTTCAACAATTTAAATAATTAATGATTTCTTATCTGCATAGAAATATTAATAATGTTATAATACTTAGTGTTATAAAAATCGAAATATAATCTTTTAAAAGTTGTTAATTTTATTTACTATACGTTTACGAGTTTATTTCATTTCAGTTTTGATCAGAAATTACCTACAATTCGTGATATCAATTTCGAATTAAATGTTCTTGTATCAATAAATGGATGCTTCAGAATCATCGCAATTGTTCACTAAACTAGCACTTGAAGTATTGCTGATAATGATTTGGCATTGTGTAAACAGCTTTTAAGTCCTTCCGCAAAGACAGTGAAATGAGTGCAATTTATACAACAATCAGTGTCCCTTTCTCATCCATTTAAATGTCCTTTAAACTCATTTGAGTTATTCGTTAATAAAGTCTGCAAACTGAAGATATAAACTCCTATTACACTTGAACAACATCCTAAACATTTGGGAAATACGCCCTGCCGTGCAGTTTCATTCAATTATCTTCGAAATACTCGAAATTCATATTAGAAGAGAGTGTCTTCCATTAGTAAATACCAAACAGCATAATGTAAATGACATTTCGATTATTGTGAATGAAATCAGTACCTTTCCCCATAAGCAATGTATGTGTCATTCTCAATTTCATTATTGTTATGAAGCTGTTTGTAAATATGTTGATAGTTGCATAATTTAAGTAATGATTGTTATTATTTGGGATTTAGAATATTTATAGTATTTAGTTATGTTATAGTTATGAGTATAGTTATAGTATATAACAATCATTAGTATGAGTTATAGTTATAGTTATGTTTAGTTATGTTATATGTGTTTCGCAAAAATAAAAAAATTAAAGCTTTTCTATAAACACTAAAATATTGCGCAATATAACGAAAAATTCTGGACTGTAAAAATTGGCAGTAATGATGAAGTTTTCACGCGCTCTCTTTTACTTTTTATCAATATATGTTTTTTCAGCCGCGTATAAGGGGAAAAAACATTTTGTTCGTATTTCTACTTGATTTTAAACTCTGGCCGTTGGTACCACATGCTTCAGGTTCGAATCCTGGCGGGGCATGGATGTTTGCTAGTGGTTCGGAATCCACGTTAAAATGTAGGTCTCGGTCTGTTTAGCCGAAAGTATGCAGAAAATGACCGTAGAGCGACGAACCAAAACCAAATCAAACCAAACTTGATTTTAAAATTTTTAACTCTATTGATTATGGATTGAAAAAATATCGTATTTACTTAAACATATTAAGTTTTACATAAAGTTTTACAATTTGAATATCATAAATTTCAACTTTCAAATAGTCTAATAAATTTGAAATTTTAAAGTTAAATAAATCTTTATAAACAATCACAAATAAACAAATTTTTAAATTTAAATATATTACAGATAAATATAAGAAAGAAGTATGGGTAAATAATTTGCATATACCACAAAGTCTGATAGAATCTTATACCATAAAGTCTAATAGAACCTTATATCCTAATGTTTAACACCGTATATCGTAAAGTCTTATAGACCCTTATACCATAAAGTCTGATAGAACTTTATTGTATTGATTGTGAATCAAATCTGATTGGATTCGTTGCTACATATGATTATATCAATTTGTATATCAAAAATTCAACTTTCAAATAGTCCAATAAATTTGAAACGTAGAAAAGAGTCAAGTTAAATTTTTATAAAGAATCACAAATAAACAAATTTTTAAATTGAAATATATTACACACAGATACAGACAAATATAAGAAAGAAGTATATGTAAACAATTTGCAGATATCACAAAGTATGATAGAACTTTATACCATAAAGTCTAATAGAACCTCATACCCTAAGTCTGACAAGAACCTTATACCATGAAGTCTGATAGAATCTCATTGTATTGACTGTGAATCAAATCTGATTAGATTCGTTGTTACATAAATAACATGCTATCTAGACATCTTGGATGTAGGTGAATCAGCATCATTTCGGGATACACATTCCTCTCACATTTTCGCGTCATTAGATTATTTGACGTTGACGTATTGAAAGAGGTGATTTGTACTTCATGTATGTAAGAATTGAGGTTTTGTTTCATATGGGCTTATGTATGTATCCATAAATACTATATTTATATTTATATATTCAGCAATATTTATCTCATAATATTTTTCGAGACTTTTGCTGAAATCAGCCTTAGTTGATTGTGACACTTTATTGAAAAATATTCTAATAATTTTAGGTATGTATTCATTTATTGTTTTTAATAATATTGTGTATTAATTTGTTTCTAACTTATATCAGGGCGTTAAGAATTTCGCTTTATATTTTATTTTGAAAGATTACTTAGCAATCAAGAAACTATGGGAACTCATAAAAGTTAGATAATACTATCGTATAACTTTCCATATGTTTCAATTAATTCTATAAGAGATAATTTATAAGAAATTTTTAAGAATCTATATAAATATAAAAATCTACACTATTGACAAGGAATTTAAATCGCTTAGAACAAAGAAACTATTAGAATGAAATGAGACACACTCACTCCCACACAAACACACACACACACACATATACACTGAAGTGACAAAAGTCATGGGATAGCAATATGCAAATTTTCAGATGGCAGTAGCATCGCGTAGAACAGGTATAAATGCGCAGTGCTTTCGCAGAGCTTTCATTTCTGTTCAAGTTATTCATGTGAAGAGCTTTTGACGTGATGATGATCGCACGACGGGAATTAACAGACTTTGAACGCAGAATGTTAGTTGGAGCTAGACGCATGGGTCATGCCATTTCGGAAATCGTTAGGGAATTCAACATTCCCAGATCCACTGTGTCAAGAGTGTGCCGAGAGTATGAAATTTCAGGCATAACATCCCACCATGGACAGCGCAGTGGTCGACCACCTGCACTTAACGACCGAGACCGGCGACGTCTGCAAAGAGTCGTAAATTCTAACAGACAAGCAACACTGCGTCAAATAACTGCAGAAATCAATGTAGGACGTACAAGGGACTTATCTGTTAGAACGGTGCGGAGAAATTTGGCTTTCTTGGGCTTTTCCAGCAGAAGACCGACTCGAGTGCCTTTACTGACAGAACGACATCGCTTGCAGCGACTCTCGTGGGCACGTGAGCATATCGGTTGGTCCCTAGATGAATGGAAAACAGTGGCCTGGTCCGATGAGTCCCGATTTCAGTTGGTAAGAGCTGATGGTAGGGGTCGAGTGTGGCGCAGACCCCACGAAGCCATGGACCCAAACTGTCAGCAAGGCACTGTTCAAGCTGGTGGTGGCTCCGTAATGGTGTGGGCTGTTTTTCATGGCATGGACTTGATCCTCTGGTGCGACTGGACCGAACATTGACTGGAAATGCTTATGTTCAGCTACTTGGAGATCACTTGCAGCCATTCATGGACTTCATGTACCCAAACAACGATGGGATTTTTATGGATGACAATGCGCCATGTCACCGGGCCACAACTGTTCGCGATTGGTTTGAAGAACATTCTGGACAATTCCAACGAATGAACTGGCCACCTAGATCGCCCGACATGAATCCCATCGAGCCTTTATGGGACATCATCGAGAGGTCTGTTCGTGCCCAATATCCTGCATCATTAACGCTTTCACAATTATGGACGTCTATCGAGACAGCATGGCTCAATATTCCTGCAGAAGACTTCCAACGACTTGTTGAGTCCATGCCACGTCGAGTTGCTGCACTTCGCCGGGCGAAAGGAGGGCCGACACGATATTAAGAGGTATCCCATGACTTTTGTCACTTCAGTGTATATATATATATATATATATATATATATATATATATATATATATATATATATATATATATATATATATACAACCTCATAAAAACTTTAAGGCCAGTAAAAATTTTTGAGAAAATGTAAAATAAAATAAAAGGGATTCAAATAATATTAATTATTAAAGTTCATTTATAAGAAATAAATGCTATAAACATAATTTGTAAATACATAATTATGAGAAACATGTGGTTATTTACAAAGTTAGTATTTCTGCCTGAGTAAAAACTTTAAAGCCACCAGTCATTTTTTTTAAAAATAAATATAATATAATCGTGTAATTACCATTGCAACTACTAGCTTGTGACAACGCTGCAATTTTCATATTTGTCATACATTTCTTCGAATTATTGGTGATTTTTGTGAAGATGGCGAAGGGTAAGAAGTTAACTGATCGTGAAAGAGGGCAGATCGAAGCTTTGTCTTCAACAGGAATGAGTAGTCGTGCTATTGTGATAAAGATAGGAAGATTAAAGACTGTAGTCAAAAATTTTTTTAAAATTGAAAGACAATTATGGTAAAAAGAATACTGGGGGAAGACCTAAAACTTTGTCCTCGCGTGATGAAAGAAGAGCTTGCCAACTTGCATCTACTGGAAAGTACTCAACCAGGAAACTGATTCCGTTTAAAAAGCTTGTCAAAAGACGATTTATAACACAATTAGAAGGTCTGGAAAGTACACTTATACAGCGAAATTGACTAAGCCTCAGTTACTGCAGAGACATAAAATAGAGAGTTTGAACTTTGGCCAGAAAGTCATGACCTGAAACAACCAATGGATAGAAATTATTTTTCAGACGAAAAAAAAAAAATGGAATTTGGATGTACCAGATGGCTGGAATTTCGACTGGCATGATATAAGAAATGAAAAAAGAAATATTCTCAAGCGCCAATTAGGTGGAGGGTCTGTCATGACTTGGGGCTGTTTTTCTTACAATGGTGTGGGCTCAATTGCATTCGTTTCAGGTAGAATGAATTCACAAGGATACCAAAATGTCTAACAAATCATCTTTTGCCAAATGCTGAATGTCTTGCTGGAGAAAATTGGAAATATCGGCAAGACAATGCACCTATCCATTCGAGTAACAGCACAAAAATTGGTTCCAAGTCAACAATGTTGAAACTGTGAAATGGCCAGCTAGATCACCTGACCTCAACCCAATCGAGAACCTTTTGGGCTGACTTAGCAAGAAGAGTTTATGCAAATGGGAGACATTTTACATCAACAACAGAGCTGAAATCTACTATTGAAGATGAATGGTATAAAACCGACCCCACCCTTTGTCAAAAACTCGTTTCATCCATGAAAACAAGAATATTTGAAGTAATTCAGTAATGGCTCTACACAACCTTCTAAGAATTTGTAATTTTTTTCTTATATTTTATATTCTATGTTGGCCTTAAAGTTTTTTACTCAGGCTCAAATATTCATCTGTGTGTTCTGTAATATTTTCTAATAATAAAATATTTGCAAATTAATTTTTCTACTTTTTTTACTTTCATTTAAGCTCAATAATTATCAATCAAATGGTATTTTAATTCCTCAGTTTAAATGTTTCCATTTTCTCAAAAATGTCTACTGGCCTTAAAGTTTTTACTCAGACTGTATATATGTGTGTGTGTGTGTGCCGGTGCCACGGTGCCGGATGTTTGTAGTGGTTCAGAATACACTTTAAACCTTAGGTCCCGGTCTCATAGGATAGTAGAGCGTTGTGGCGGTAGTGTTAATCGCGTCTGTAGCATATCTTCAAACTACACGTGCCCACTGGGTAGTGCTAAGTGAGTAACAGCGGTGCAGCCCTTGCTTATGGCATAAAGATTAACTGTCTTTGCATTGCCAGCTGCATTAAAAGAACATATTGATCTAGAATTATTATTTATGAATTATTTGCTGGCAAAACCTTGATGGTTCTTTAACTTTTTTGAAATGTTTTCTTAACATGCATTAATTCTCAGGGATAGTATCCTTTCTCCATTAGGCGATGCTTGCGTTTTTTCATATTTGGTCAATAAATTTTTAAACCTTTGACCATTTAAAATTGCTTCCTTAAATTAGTGATAGTCCTTGCTGATACTGTAATTTTGAAAGTTTTTTCAATGCTCTCTCATCTGAGAGATTTTCACCCTCAAGATATAACTAGTATTAAGGAGTGATTCAATAATATGGAGTTTAGAGAGAAACCAATATGGAGTCTAGAAATTTGGATTTGAGAGAGAAATCGACATATAGTCTAGAAAGAAATCGATATGAAGTCTAGCGATTTGGAGTCTACAGAGAAATCAATATGAAGTTTAGAGATTTAGAGTCTAGAGAGAGACCAATATTGAATCTAGAAATTTGCAGTCTAGAGAAAATCAATAAGAATTCTAACCATTTGGAGTCGAGAACCAATAAGAAATCTTAAAGAGAAATCAAAATGGAGTCTATAGATTTGGAGTCTAGAGAGAAATCAATATGTAGTCTAGATTTAGTCTAGAAATAAGCCAAGAATCTAGAAATTTGCAGTCTAGATAAAAATCAATAAGAATTCTAAAGATTTGGAGTCGAGACACATCAATAAGAATAGAGAGAAATCAATATAGAGTCTAGAGATTTGCAGTCTAGATAAAACCAATATTGAGTCTAGAGAAAAGCCAATATGGAGTCTAGATATTTTTCGAGTATAGTGAGAAATGAATATTGGATCTAGAGATTTGCAGTCTAGAGAGAAACCAATATTGAGTCTAGAGAAAAGCCAATATGGAGTCTAGATATTTTTCGAGTATAGTGAGAAATGAATATTGAATCTAGAGATTTGCAGTCTAGAGATACCAATATTGAGTCTAGAGATTTGTAGTCTAGAGAGAAACCAATATTGAGTCTAGAGAAAAGCCAATATGGAGTCTAGATATTTTTCGAGTATAGTGAGAAATCAATATAGAGTCTAGAGATTTGCAGTCTAGAGAGAAACCAATATTGAGTCTAGAGAAAAGCCAATATGGAGTCTAGATATTTTTCAGTATAGTGAGAAATGAATATTGAATCTAGAGATTTGCAGTCTAGAGAGAAACCAATATTGAGTCTAGAGAAAAGCCAATATGGAGTCTAGATATTTTTCAAGTATAGTGAGAAATGAATATTGAATCTAGAGATTTGCAGTCTAGAGAGAAACCAATATTGAGTCTAGAGATTTGTAGTCTAGAGAAAAACCAATATGGATCTAAAGATTTGTTTTTTAGCATACATGCGTGAACTTTCGGTTCTGTACATTCATCTGTTTCGAACTGAGGTTCATCAGTTAAGTTCAGTCTCAGTTTACGTGCATTTCAAGCCCAAAATAGTACAATAAATAACATGGTTATTACTGAAATTCTATTAGGAACAGATATAGTTATTTTTTATGTAAATATATTTTACGTGAACAAGCAAATAACTAAAGTTGGTGAAAATTCTACTTTTGAAAAGTCGATTTTTATTTCGTTTAAAATTCATAAATAAGGGCATTGAAGAGCCTAATCTAATGTATTTTGAAATAATGCTTCTTTTTGCAAAATCGAAGGGTTAAAAAGCAATTTTAAAGGGGGGAAAAATCTATCGAAGCAAATGTTTTTTAGTGTATAAAAATAACGATTATGCTAATAAAAAGCATTTCTTTCAGAAAATAGTTTAATACGTTTATAAAAAAAATGCAAAATTGAGTTTCTGAGAACATTACATTTTGCTTTTAAAGTAAATATTTTATGAATATTTTTTTCGCAGTATTTCAAAATATGTTTTATTTTATTTTTATGATGACCTCAAACCTGTCTACATTTGTTTTTCAATTTTGTACAGTAATGGGATTTATAAAAGAATTATTAAAAAAAAAAAACCCTTTAAAGTATGCATTTTATGTAACGAAAAGTAAGAAGAATATAAGTTAAATTCGGTCATAAATATTTATAGAACTTTAAAAACTAAATATTTAAGTTTATTTCAGTTTTTAATGATTTAAAAATATTAAAATTTGAGTTTTTAATCCTTTAAAAATATTTCAGCTTATTTGAGTTTTTAATGATTTAAAAATATTTAAGTTTGTTTTAAGTTTTTAATTATTTAAAAATATTTAAGTTTGTTTGAATTTTTAATGATTAAAAATATTTAAGTTTGTTTATTTGAATAAATTAATATCGTTATCAAATGAATAGGGAAGCAGCTTGGTGGCTTTGTACAAGTTGAGTTTGAGAACTAAAGAACACTGGATCAATACCCAATAAATTAATTCAAACTAAGAGGATTCAAGTCCAGGTCAGGTACTGGCACGAAAAATCTGTAGGCCAGAAATTTCTTTTGTTGAATTCCAGAAACAGAGAGATATGGCACATCCTTGGGCATGTTTATTTTTAAAATATGGTTGCATAATGTGGCTGCAAAGTAGCAAATATCTCGTGCAATTTCTTACCTGGGTAATACTGAATCTACCAAATCTATCATTCTATTAACGAGTCACTTTAGGTCACTGTACCTGCCATTAAAAAACAACTTCAAATTAGGCAATAGAGAAATTAATTGAAAGTAATAAAATATTTCAACTATATTAAAATACTTAAAATATATATTGAATTAAATGAAATCATCAGCTAATTTCACTAAGTAATAATAAATTAAAATGAACTGCATTTGATTTATCTAATTGCATTTTATATAAAAATACCATTTAAAATTATTTGAATGTAATTGCATTTATTCATAAGCATGAAGGTATTGCTATTTAGTAAAAAATAAGAGAATCTGAAATGATTTTATTAAAAAAAATTTAAAAAAAACAAATATTGGAAGATATTCTGACATGAAAATCTTTTAAGATCCTATTTAAAGAAAATAAAAACAGCTAACTATTATTTTTTGTTTTTGATTTTTACTATGTTATTTAAATGTGCATTTTACAACTGAGAATTGTTAAGGTTTGAGGAAGACGGTTTTCATAAAAACAAAAAATTTTTTTGCCTTCTGCATTAGCGAGGATTTAAAGTCGTAATTAAAGACGATAAAAACATAAATTTTTTTCCTTCGTTAATTATTTTAATTTTTTTATTTTAGGTTTAAGTACATATCTTTATTTTCATCTTTTAATTTGTTGATTTCTATGTCCCATATGTAAGAAAAAAAATACCTAAATTGTTTCGTCTTGTCATCAATATAATTTATATACTGGTGTAAAGTAAAACGTGAAATCTATGCTATATTAAAGATTTATGGAAATTAATTATTTTAAGATATATTAAACAAAACAAAATGCTACATTTTTATTCAGCTTTATTAAGCTATTTTCAAATCTTTTCAGAAAAACAAATTAAATTATAAATAAAATATTTATTCTGCTCATACTGATGTGAAATGCTAAAAGTTTTTTCATTTTGAAAACATAATAAAATAATTATATTTTTCTAAAAACAAATATTTCAAATATATGTTTCAACAAAATATCTAAAATTTTCCAGAATTTTTATCCAATTACTTCCCCAATAAGAGAAGATATTTCACTATCTTTACTTTCAGCACTGGTTTTAAGTATTATTTTAAAATGATAATTGATTGAATGGATTGTTTAATTAAATTAGATTCGTATTTTTTTGATTATGAATCAGTAAATTGACAGTTTATTGATTATATTTGTTCAAAATTGACATTAATTTTTTTTTTTAGTAAATGTAAAAATTCTTTTTTAAAACTCACGAATAATGGATTACTTAAATAGCATTACAAGCATATAAAAACAAGAACAAAGTTTATTTTTATATCTCAAGTGTTTTTTCCAATTTTACTATGTTAAAAAAATTCAACTATCAAATAGTCCAACTTTTATAAATAAGTTTACTTTTAATTAATCTGTAATAATTATAATTATTTCTATTATTAATTATATATATTTTCATTTTTTGTGAGAAATGTTTATATTTTTATAGTAACAAGCATCTATATTGTACTAAAACGAATTCAGTTACGTACGCATTCAGTTGAGCAACCAGATTGTAACTGGGTGTGGTTGAGTTGAGATACTTGAGGCACTGGTTGGAGAACTCACAGCTTTATTAACACACTCACAAACACCACGCATTTACAATTAGACACATACACTATTTAATACATTTTAAACAGATAATTATAGATTCGTGGAAGGATTCCACTTCTAAGTCGAAAATCCGATACTCAACTACACGCAGGATGCGCTCAATATATTTTCCTTTCGGGAGGAAAGATTGTGACAAACTAAACGTTTTTCATCTGGTTGCGTTTTTACTTCCTCTAGGATGAGAGTCTCAAGTCCAATTGACCATTTTTCTTGAACGCCACAAGGGAAGCTCTTGCGAGTGTGTAGGAGGAAGCACAGTTACAATCTGTAGTATTTATAATTACTTTTGTTATTAATTAAGTATTTTTTTTTTTTCCTTTTTTTTGTAATAAATGTTTATATTTTAGAGTAATCAATATCTATACTCAACTAAGAGGAATCTAAATATGTCGTAAAACTGATTTTGGCATTGACGAGAGACATTTTTTGTATTAGATATATTTTCCATAATTTTTAATTTGATAATCTGGGTTATTCAATGCGAAAACATTTTCATGTTAGATGAAGATTCTTATCTTATATAGTAAAAAGTGGAAATTGTATTGATTTTTTTTATATACTGCAATATTTAAATCTGGTTTATCTAATATTTTTATGATGTGAAGGAAAAAAAAAGTATTTGTTTTGAATGATTTTATCATTTCAAAGTAAAGTGAATATCATGAAATAAATGCCCCAATAGTTAGAAAATATCAGCGAAAAGGGGTAATTTTTATCAATTATCTGTATAAAGTTTTTCAATAATGCCAAGCTAGATACATTTGAAGTTGAACTTTATATGCAGATAAATATATATAATAAAAGCTATCTAAGAATAATAAAAAATAACTTAATACATTTTACCATTCACATCATCTTCAACGAATTTCCTTTTAATCTTGTTTTTAAGATATATATATATATATATTGCTATCAAATAAAATTATAAAGAAATGTTTCATAAAGTACTTAAAAGGTTTATCATAGGCTATATTAAATCATAAAGAAATATAAATTCCAGATAAAATCCTTTCGGGGGGGGATATTATTAAAAATAAAATCATAAATTATGGTACTATCAAAACTGAATTATATTTAAGCATATACTAAATCCATTAAATTATATTTTAATGCAACGTTGTGAATAAATAAATAAATTTGCATAGTACTATGAATTATTGCGCATGAAATTATTTTCCTTTCATAGAAATTTCTATATACGAGCATTAAGTTTCTTTTTATTAGCTTTATAATACATTTATTTATAAATGTAGCTTTTTTCCAAAGATTAAATTGTTGAATTATTATAGTTAAAACAAATTCAATTATATTTGAATGTATTAAATTATATTAGAATGCATTGTTAAATTATATTTGAATGCATTGTTGTGAATAAATAAATTTCTCATAATACTTTGAGTTATTACGTATGGAATTATTTTCTTTATATAGAAATTTCTCTGCACTAGCTTCTGCAGAAATATTTCTGCACTATTTCACTGCACTTAGCTTCCTTCTATTAGTTTTATAATATATTTATTTATAAATGTAGCTTTTTCCAAGATTAAATTGTTAAATTTTTAAACCACCAAAAAAATGCATATTATGATTCATCTATTTCTGTTACACACTTCAATAGTTCTTTTTCTAAAGAATTAAAATAAAAAAAATGGCTGATCATTCTACTCGGATGTAATAGAAAATTCCCTTTTTATTGAAAAGTTCCATCTTCTTTTCAGTGATCTGTGAATAGAATGTTTATTTTTCGATTTCTTTTTTTCACTTTACTTCATGAATATATTCGCCATTGGAAGAAGGTAAAAAAGGGAATACGAGTTTTGAAGAGGAACGGTGACTGATTTGTTGGTAGCTGGGGCTTGAAGAGATTCTGGAATAACTACAACGTGGTTGAGGAGTTGAGTTATTGTATTGCTGTACGTGTCTAAGGGGTTATTGGTAGGCCTTTAGAATGCAACATTGAGTATCTCATTTTGTTTACTGAAAGTTTCATGTTTTCTAGAATGTTTTTTTTTCTTTTGAACTGGACTGAATTGAAAAGTTTTTATTGAATATAAAATGTAGCTTTTATTGCAATGAACTAGTGAAGAATTAAAGGCAGTTCTGTTATTTGCATTTAAAAAGCTTTTGTGTCTATACGTTACATGAAATATTAAGTGGAATGCTTGTTTTAAAAGAAAAATATCATTAAAAATAAAATTATTTTTATTCTCGCTTGTATAGAAAGTATACAAGAAATATAGTTTTTTTTTAGTAGTGAAAACTTTATATTACCTGTAATTCAATGCATATAATTAATGAATACATTCAATGCATACAATTACCCGAATGGTATTACAAAAAAATTATGTTTCAGTTTTGATTGTTTATTAAAATAAATTTACTTGTGTCTCAATTGATATATTCTTTTAAAAGATTTAAGGAGAATACTAATTGAATTCGCATTGAATCATATTTTTTATTAGTTATTAGATAGTCTAATTAATTTGCGCATACTTTTTTACTACGGTTACTTAAAATATATGACATGAATGCTAAGAAATGTTTTTAAAGAAAGAAAATTATTCCTCATTTAAAAAAATATTTATACTAAATGATTTGAATATAAGACATTCAAAACAATCATTCAATGCACACATATATTTTTTTAAAAACTTTTATCGATTTTAAATCGCTGTAGTTTGTTTTATATTTAATGAATTCTTGTTAAAATTGTTTAAAAAAGTAATCGAACGAGACGAGTAACTTTTTAAGATGTTTGAGATGTTAAAAATGTTTGCAATCTTTCATCATTTTTTGAATTTCATTCGGTTTTTCTTATGAATTCAGAAAATTAATAATGGACACAAGCATCGGAAGAATAGAAATTTCAGTAGACAATTTAAAGGCGTATTTTAATTCGATTTTATAATTTTGCATATATATTTGTTTTATACATATAGCAAATTATATATATATATATATATATAATAAATAAAAATATATAATATATAAATTCTTATATATTATAAATTCTTAAAATATATAATATATATATATATATATATATATATATATATAGAGAGAGAGAGAGAGAGAGAGAGAGAGATTAATGTAAGATATGTTTAATACATATTTAATAACAATCCTGTTTAAAGATAGGCTCATTTGTGGATGTATTTAAAGCGATATTTGCAGAATTCAAGATATGAAATCGAAATCAAATCAATCAAAATTTAATAGTCAAAATAAAATAATTTATTCAACTGAATATGACAGAAAATTTGACTATTTAAATATGATAGAGTTGACAATTTTTTTTTAAATTGAAAATTAAAAACGAGTTTACAAACAAGTTTTTTGTAGGATTAGTATGAAATAAATTTTAGACCCTGAAAATTAAGAATATTTATGCCTATTAAGGGTTCAATTAAGATTAAGTTAAGACTATGTATAAGTGTAAGCAGTTTTAATTTAAAATAGTATTAAATAAACTTAAAACTTACGAGAAAATGTTTTTTTTTTCATTTTCAATAGCTTTCATTTAATAATAATAAATTATAATAAATTATTATTATCATTGAAATTTTATTTACCTATTTTAAATTTTTATTTTAATTATTATTATTTTTTAAATTAAAACTAAAATTTTTAATAATTTAAAAATAATAATTTTAATATTTTTGACAAAAACAAACATTAAATTTGTCGTAGATACTTTTATGCTTGTGTAAAAGGACATACCTGAAATAAGTAAAAAAAAAAAAATAAAACCTTTAACGTATGACAATCGAAAAGCTTCTTTTCAGAAAGAAAATGACAAATTTTTGGAAAACTTTTATTCAAATGGATATTTTTAAAAAACAGTAAAAAAAAATAGATTTTCAAAATTTCTAATAGTATTGATTGAGCATAACTGCGGAATTTTCTGTCATTCTGAGTTTGACTTCAAACAATTAGTGAAACATTTCACATACATCAAAAACTTCACTATCAAACTAAATGTTTCTATAATTTTTTTTTAAATTGAATATTTATATATATATATATAATATTTGTGTAAAATTACTTTTTATAATTAATATTAAATTGATATCCGAATATTCAATCATTTAAACATTCAGTTATTATCATATACCAGTCATTTAAGTATATATTTTGAATTTATACAATTTTCTACAAAAATTATAAATATAATTAAATATTCGAAAACTTTTTAAATCATTTTAGTAAATGTAAAATATAATCTGCTTTTGAAAATACGCCAAATATTTAGATTTCTTATACTGTTAATATAATATTTATTGAATATAAATTAAAATTTTTTTAATAATAAATAAAATTTTCGAATGAAATGGAAAATTTACATCGTATTAATTATATTGATTTTTTTTCCTTTTAATAGTTCTAAAATCTCCATAAAGTTTATAAATTATTTAAATTTGCTAATGCATGAGAAACATTATTTAATAAATTGCATTAAAAAAGCTATTTTAAATTATACATTCTACAAAATGATGTAAAACTTCTTTTGCATTAATTTTGATTTCAAATCATTTCCCTTATTTATACTTAATATTGTTTCAACATCAATTACTTTAAATTTGATCAAATGAATTTTCGTGAAAAGTACAGCCACAATTAAAACGCGCACCTAAAAGAAATATTAAACGAAAAGAACCATTGTAATAAAAAAGAAAAGAAAAAGCAACGATGAACAAAATAATGAATTTATAAATATATGTCATTCTTTCATTTCTTACTCAGTAATTTTGCTTTCTCAAATAACGACTTTCGTTCTGTCTTAAATGTTAGACACTACAATATCTGAAATGGATAAGCCTTTTTTATTTCTTAAGAAAATAGGAAATGATATGCATTATATCAGGATGGAACTTGACAGCTGGGAAAATCAGAAAATGTTCTCTTCGTAGAACAGAAGTCAATATGTCAATCGGATTTTTAGCACTGGTGTAGTATATCGTATATTCTGCCGAAACGAATGGGAATAAACTCGTGTCACGCTTCGAATAAAAGAAATATTATTGTAGATTTACATCAGAACTGAAGCTCATGTGAGTCACAACTGAAGAAAAATTTAGGTATGAAAATTGAATTAGTTTGTTATAACTGATTTCACAAAATAGTAGTATTAAATTCACTGATAATAAAGAAAGTACAATATTGAGGACTGACGACACAATATGAATATTGAGGATTGGTTATGATTATATGGTTATAATTATATATTATATGGTTATAATTATAATTGTATATGGTTACATATATAATTTAGTGTGGGCCTGATGGCCGAGTGACTAGATCTGTGGCCTCGGTGCAACAGGTTTCCTGTTAGTGTTCTGGGTGTTTGGGGTGCCATGGGTGTTTGTAGTGGTTCGAAATTCATTTTAAACCGTAAGTCCCGGTGTAATATTACTGTAGAGTGTTGATCGTAGAGCTGACTATACTACCCCTTAAAGAGAAAACTTTTCATATTTCGAAATCTGACAGTAGGCAAAATGCCTTGGCATACCAAGCAATTGTTGCCTCTATGAAGAAGAAGGATATATTTTAATTAATAATATTTTCAACTGCAAATGTGTTTTTAATATAACATTTCTGATTATGATAAGATTATTTGTTTCGTATTTGCCAAATGAGTGAAATTTATATGACTTCAAGAATATTTATGAAAATTGGAAATGATTTTAATAATCTGATAAATATTGTATAAATGTATAATATTTGGTTAAACGGAAAATAATGTGATATTTCGACTTGCCTGAATTCAAATCGATATAAATTTCCGAATTACATTTTAATAACTCTTTTTTAAATTATTTTATACTATGTATTCTATATTCCATTAATTAATTTTTTTTTTCGGAGAAGTGATAGAATATGATAAGTTACACATTTTCCATATCATGCTTTTTGAGTTTAGGACCCATGGAAAAACTGCAGAAGGAACTCAAACCATTTCTTTCGTGTATCCAGGAGTACTTTCACTTACAAGTCAAGTACAACATTTGTTTAAAAAGTTCCGAGAAGGGCATTTTAGTCTTGAAGATAAACAGCGAATGGATCGGCCAATGCAGGTGAGGTTTGAATCGCAGAAGATTTGAAAGCAATTATAGAGCCCTAATCATGTATAACAAGTAGAGAACTGTCTCGAAGACTCCGCTACTGGAAACACAGTAATGGAATACCTAAAAATGACATGAAAGATGCTTGAGTTCTACATAAGCTTTCAGCTCAAAATTTTCAGCAAGGTTTGGTTTGGTTTGAGTGTGTCGCTCTACGGTCATTTCTTGCACACTTTGGGTTAATTAGACTGAGTCCTACAGTTTTCCGAACCACTAACAAACATCAATGTCACCGCTAGATTTCGAACCTGAAGTACCAATGACCAGAGCGCTAACCAATTGGCCATCAGGTCACTGTGTCAGCAAGGAGTAAAATTTTGCAAATCCTTAGTCACAAGAATTGAAGTTTATCCCTTTTCTTGTGTTTGGTTACTGGAGATGAAAGGTGGATACTTTTGCAAACGTTACTCGAAAGAGACAATGGTTGAGCTGAAGCTTCTTCAACAAGTGGTATTCTTGGCCCAGGACACTTCCCGCCTCACAAATGGTACCACAGAAACTGAATAAATTTAATGGGAAACTCTACTTCATCCACCTTATAGTATAGACATATCTTATCAGATTATTACCTGTCCAAATTCTGCAGCATTTTCAGCAAAAAGATCAGCATCTGTTGCGACTGAAAAACGTAACTTCTTCTTTGATTAGAAAACACTTTTATTAATGCAACACAAGAAAGAAATGACGATGGCTATATACAGATGAATCAATACTTGTACATGATTTACTTATATAATGCATACATCTTATTGATGAAAAACAATCTTAACAGATTCAACATTCTGTGTTATTACTACTTATTAGAATACGAACCAAAACCAAATCCACCCCTTTTTATTTTAGTTGCCAGGTTTCAAAGTGAAATACGTGATACAGGAAAAAGAAACTTGTTAGGAGGGGCAACAGCATCAGCAAAAAGATGCAAAATTTATAATATATTAAATATTTTTTTTTCTCTTAATAATAGGATAGCTTCTATAAGATTTTCATTCATTGTTGATCCAAAATAATTTTTTACATGCCACAATGCTGAGAAAAGTTTTTCGACGCTTAGTCGGTTTTGCTGTTAAGGCAGCAACCGTGATTTAAAATAATTGTATTATTAGAGGATACAATTAAATTATCTCCTTAACATTTAATTTTAACATTAGTTCTCAAAATTTCGAAAAAAAATCATTAAATTGTCGGGTGTCGATTTTAAAAAGCGTCCTGACTCCTACTTCGTAAAAAATGTTCCTACTCCTACTCCTCACCTATAAATATATTTGAAGAATGAAAGAAACAAATCTAAATGAACAAATTCGTTTTCTAAAACATAAATGTTATTTGAAATTTTTTTTTTTTTTTTCAATAATTAGGAACGGGATTCTTCTTCTTCTTCATTGACGTAACAGCCCCATGTGGGCCAAGGTCGTCTATCTGCTGACAGATTTCGAGGGGAGATGTTATTATTTTTTTTTTTGGCGTAGGGTTATCAGCCCTAGAACGAAGGCTCTACTGTCACATTTGACAGGGACCTACGGCTTAAAGTGAATTCTAAACCACTACAAACATCCATAGCACCACCATCGGGAATCGAACCCGAAACCTGTATGTTATAAAAGCGGAATACAGAAAAATTAATATGAGAAGAAAATGAAGCAAATGCGATAATTTCTATTTTATTAAAATTATCTTTATTTTAATTTTACTCTTTATGTATAAAAGCCAAGCAGACTTTGTGAATTATTTGATAGGCTATGATGTTTTTATTCGTTCAGTAAAGTTCGTATTTTCATTCTGTTTAAAAAATATACCTTGTAAATATTAATTGTATTCTTTTTTTGTTTGACCTCTTTTTTTGCACTACCATGCTTTCATCTTCCCTGCTAGAACATAAAATAATTTTTGTCACCTAATCCAATAAACATTTTGGACGTCCCATAAACGATAATTTTCATACAATCTATCATCTACCACCCTGCCCATAAAAAAAAAAAACAACTTATTATCATAATATGCACAGAATGAAAAACATCCCAACCACGCAATGCCATAAAAACCCAGCAAGGGGTTAGCAGTACATGCACAGAAATTTACTTATCCTGCATTAAATATTCCAAAGTTGACGTTCCCACAAATTGAACAACAATGGAACGGGACCAACCCATCTCTACCGCTGCTGTTTACTTACAGTACACAATCATTTTTTATTATGAATTTATTTAAGCACAGAAGCATCACATTGTTGGCGGGTGGGAGTTGAATAAAAAAAACAGCATGTCATAAGTTCCAACAAATGTCGATCGCTCATATTGTTTCTGTTTACGTGAGTCACGCCAACTAGTATAAGGTCAGCCAAAACAAAATTTGCCGCCAAATGACTGTTGTGTGCCTCATTTTTAAGCTTCAATATTGCATATAATTTAGTGATGGAACGCTTGCGGTGGAATCAATAAATCGACTGGCGCTAGTGTAGTGTAGAGTTTAAGTCTGTTTTGTTGGGTCCTACCTGTTAGATCTACCAAACTTGACGTTCTGGCACGATTTATGGTATAACTTTCTACAGGCGCGCTATTCGGGTTGAAAGTAATGAGTCGCACTTGAAGATTATTTGTTGAAAAGAAAATATATGGTGTCAGGATGTAGTGTTTGTCACTCGTTAAAAAGGCCTCTTTGTTAGATGAAGTATTATTATTGAGAGAGCGATGGTATGAAGCTTCTTGATAAAGTTCGAGAAAGAACGGTCAAATCTTGATATCAAAGTTAAGTTAAATTTCTTTTATAATTAATTTAACTTATTTATATGAATTCCATATTGTGTAAAAGTATTCTTGATTATATGCATTTGAAAATATAAAATGCCAACCATTATTCTACTTTCGCATATTTAATTTCATTGAAGTAAAGAAAATCAAGTCATTTGTTTTTTCAAGAAATGTGTTTTGGAGCTGAAAACTCTTAGTTCTGCTCAATGCACAAGTGTCTTTAAATATTTTGTGTAAATATTGCTTTGTTAATACGAATTCACTGATTACTACGAATGAATTAGAATTCACTGGTACAATTGAAAAATACGATTTTAATTCAACGAACCTTCAAAGAATTCAAGCAGCGTTGATCAAAAACTTTTTATCAGAATTTAAAACTGAAAACATTGAATATTAATAAGGAAAGTAATCTTTTTATGTGTTGAATACATATTGTAGAAATTATATCAAGTTTTCACCAGAAAAAAAAATAAAAGAAAACAAATTTTTAATTTATGGTATCGAAAATATTCATAAATTACTTAAATGAACTCATCAATTTGATCACAAAATAAATCAAAACATCAAATCTCTTAAAGAACAAAATATATATATATATATATATATGTGGTTGAATACTTAGAGAAAATACGTGTATACTCTTAAAAATGAAAGGAGGAAAAAATATGGGAAAATGAATATTAATAAGGAACAATTGAAATAATTTTTAAAAGCAATATGCTGAAATAAAAGCGACGTAAAATTTTTTACTGTTTGATGATGCGATTAAACCTGATAAAAAGGGTTCTTTTTAATGGAAGTAAAGACTATAGAAAAGCATTCGAAAGAAATCCCTATTGAGAAACAACATCCATTGCCAGATTGGTTAGAAGACATGCGCAGGTTTTATATTTGGGAACCCTCTAAGTAAGTGATTTTTATATCTTTGAAATTCAATTATAATAAGAAATTTTCAGAGCAACATTAATATGTTTCTAGATATTTATACTATTTTATTTTAAAAACATGGAATGTATGTTTCCGCTTGTGGATTTAACGAAATATGCATCATGAATAATGAATTTTTGATTTGTTTTAATTTTCGATTATTGGTTTTATTAAAATAGTTAACAGTGTTTCATTGTTATGCATATATTATCAGTTAGAATGGAGAATCGAGTGCAAAATATACTTTGCAATTTAAAATAATTTAAAAAATCGCAAGAATATTTTCATTAATAGATGATGAAATTTGGAATATTTCATTAATTATAATGCAACACATTACAAAATTAATAAACAAAATGAATTCCAAACGTACTATTATTATTGTGAAATTTGAAAAATAAAAGCAAATGAAGGTGTCTGTAAAATTATATTGATTATAAAAACTTTGAAAAGTTGATATAAAGTGATCAAAATAAATATACATTATATGAAAGTGATTTATCTTAACATTTAACTGAATCTCTTTTCAGTAAAAGGAGTATTCTTAGAAAAGTCTATAGAAAAAATAATAGAACATTAATATAAAAAATAGTTTTTTTTATTTCAAATGCTTTATGGCTAATGATACTCTGTGATGTTCAGTTTATGGAAAAGCTACAAGAGATGTTTAATATGTATAATCCTTGCTAATTGTAATACATCTATAATGTAACATGAAATCAGAATCTTAAATAATATTATCAGCCAGAACCGAAAGAAAAAATGCCATTGCTTAATATTGAAGCACCACAGTTCAGCTACCTTTTCGCATGGCTTGAGAAAACGATATTGATTTAATTTCAAAAATGACATCCTAACTGGCAAACTACCAAGTGTGAACGAAACCTCGACCCCTTTCTTCAACCCACTGAAGCAAGAAATAATTCCAAGAAAAAAATATTTCCTTTTTTTTCGGTATTCGAAAAGAATAGAATACAATGTTTCTGACTTTCAGTTACGTGTTGGTAAAAACCATTAAAGAAAATGAAACTTCAATTACAAATATATGAAAAAAAGATTTTATTCCAGTATTGCAGAAACAGTACTTTACTAAGTAAATATTTTGTCCGTAAATTTCAAAACTTGATATATAATATAAGACGAAAGAATCGATTATCGGTGATATAAGGGAAGTATATTTTAATTTTTTTTTTAGTGAATCTTCATAAAAACTGAACGTTTTTGATAATGAAATGTGATTTTATTGAGTAAATGTGTTATGCTTTGATGTGGAATACAAAAGTTATACAAGCTATAATAAAAAATGTAAGCCAAGTTATACAAGATCTGATATATTAACATGAAGTATGAAGCCCTCTGCATGATAATTACTCTCATTTTTTACATTAAGGATCTTTGTGCATCAATTTATCATTAAAAAAAAGCAAATTTTCCTAAAAATATTTACAAACAATTTTGCATATCTTATTAGTACTAATGGATTATAAAACATTTCAAATTAATTTTATAACTTTGTTTTCAATATATTCTATGAATACATCACAATATAGGGTCGCTATTTCAATAAATCATATGATTTCATATTTTCTTGGAAGATAAACATTAAAATGAGTTATGATAAACAAAGACTATTAACTACTAACTACTGAAGATTATATATTTGGAATCCATATAATTCAGACTAAAATAGTTTTGTTACAAAAACTATTCCAGAATATTTTGGCAGTAAAGCAGATGAAATTCAAGTCATTTTATGTAGATAATTACCATACGGTAATTAAACTAATATAAATCTATATGAAACTTTTCTAGTTCATGAAGACAGAAGACTAACCAGACGTGAAGAAAAAGTTTTTCTATACGAAATGGGATCTCATTTAAAATGTTCGCCACATGTACCACCAAACGGATGAGAGAAAAACTGTTAAATGAACCGTAAATGTACCACTGGAAGTATTTCATACTATACATCCATGCGTAAACTTAGCAAATAAAAATCCTTTTACTATATATGAACATCTTTATAAAGGGGAAAAATCGATACAAACGCCATCTATTTCCTGAAGAATATTTTTTAAGCTAACAGTAAATGTCATTGGCATTAAATTCTGAACTTCTCATATCTTTATGGTAGCAGAAAATTCCGAGATCTTTTCAATGCATTATTTCTCCGGAAAACTTTTAAAGATAATCCATTCTAAGATATTTCTATAGAAGGAACAAGAAAACTTAACAATGAACAAAGATTTGCGCTTTGTTGGTACTGAATAAAGAATATTAATTCGCCATGCTTTGTTTACGTGAATTCTACGACGAATCACACAGTTCAACAAAGCATTGAATATTTACAAATAATTTAAGGCTGTTTTAGAGATATTGTGGTTGAATTTAATACAAAAATTTGCAACCAATATAAAGTATGCACATGTTACAGGAATACAATTGGATATTTTTGATTTCTTCTAACAAATATCATGCTGACACAGAAAAGAATTGGTGACTAGCTGTTTTGCATAATTTGTAGTCTTTTATTGAAGGACACGAACACAAAGAACTTATTTTAAGTGACGTTTGTGTTCAATAATGTGACAAACATGAAAGATTAATTCTAAAAAGTGTTTTGTATAAACTTATCGATTTTTTCTATTATTTCTTCTTGAACAAAAGTAATTTAATAATGATGGACAACTATTGGAATTTTTTTTTCCATGCTTCAACAAATGTTACTCTACTTTGTCGAATACGAATTTTGTTTTTAACCCGATGAACATGACGCATTATTATTGAAAACTAAAAAAGTGATTTTATATTGGAACAAAAAAAAGAAGAAAAATAAATTATTGCCAGTGGAACGATGATTAGGATTTTTAATGTTGGCAAGAGGCCACCTCCTGTATATCCCGATTCTGAAGAGTTGGATAGAGGGTAAGTAATGCAAGTCTGATTTTTTCCCCGCTTATATTTATTACTGAAAATTATAGTCTAATTGAATGTTGTTATATTTATTTGAATGACTGTTCAGAGAATTTGTTAATATATATTTTGGGCTTGTGTATTTATTCACATTAAAATAATTAACTACAGTAGAACCTCTGTAAATCGAACTTCAAGAGAGACGCCACATAATTCGAGTTATAGAGTTTTCGACTTACGTGGATTTTGTAAGGAAATATTCGACTTGTAGAGATCTAGATTTTTTCCTGACTTATTTTGAGTTAGAGAGCTAAAATAAATAAAAATTCAAGTTACGGAGGTAATAAACATGTTTATTTGCAACCTAAAAGTTTTGTTATGCACTACAATAAAAATCAAAATGATTCAGAAATAACCTTAAAATTAAAAATATTAAGTATTAAAAAGTCAGTTGTTATTATTATTATTTGCTTTTAGACACCGATCGCTTTTTCAGAGTTGCTATTTCACAGAATTGGTTATTCTATTTACTAAATACTCATATATTGTTTTCTAGGAAACAATGACGTGCATTGTCGGCAAATCCTTAAAGTCGGTAACTTATTTTTCTTCGAGCTATAGAGGTAATTAATTTCAAATGATCGAGTTGTAAATATTGTAAAAATCGAACATTGATAACGTTCGAGATACAAAGGTTCAATTTTTTTTTTTTTGGGTTACGGAGGGAAAATATATACCAAAATGGCTTGTGGGGATTGACTAATTATTTCGACATATAGTTAGAGGGTTGAAATTTCGAATTATGGATGTTTTGGGGCTTGAAGGGAAGGGAACAAAAAATTTGTTCTAGTTGTGGAGGTTTTCGAATTATAGAGGTTAGACTTAAAGAGGTTCTACTGTATTTATTACTGAAAATTATAGCCTATTTGAGTGTTGTTATATTTACTTGAATGACTGTTCATAGAATTTGGTCATATATTTTGTGCTTATGTATCTATTCACATTAGAATAATTAACTATTTTGGAAACTATAATCCGAAATCGAAGAAATTTTTTTCTCTGTTTATTATTCAATGTCATGGGCTTGCAATTTTTACAATTTTGGAAAAAAATTTTTTCACAAATTTTAATTATTGTTTTTAATTATTATTATCAGTATTCTTGGGAAAATTTGTAATTAATTAATTGCAATTATTTTGTTGCATAAGGTTTCGTTTGATTACCAATTCAACTTTTCTAAAGAACATCTGTGCATAAAATGATTTTTGAACTATTATTTCAGTATATTTGCAGTTTTTTTTTTTTTTTTAAATTTTCTTCCTAATTTAATTTATTTTACCAATAATCCTGTAATATATTTAAAAAAGGAAAGAAAATTTTCTTTTTTTATTCTGATATTTGCAATCAGTATTTAAGAGACTATTTTATGAAATTATCCTTTTTTAAGAAAACACATGGGGCCTAATGGCCGAGTGACTAGGCATCTGGCGCTTGGTGGTGCAGGATTCGAGTCCCGGTGATGCCATGGAAGTTCGTAATGGTACGGAATCCACTTTGAACCTTAGGTCCCGGTCTAATTTGACTGTAGAGCGTTGGACGTAGGGCTGACAACCCTACTTTGTAAAAGGAAACATTTTCTGTCTTGAAATTTGTCAATAGGCAGGCGGCTTTGACCCACTTTGGGGCTGTTGCGCCAATGAATGTTTCTTCTTTTTAAAACATTTTTAATATATTTTCTGAACAATTATTTGTGTTTAAAAATATTAGGCTTATATAATTTAACTTGCATTTCTGTAAGTAGTATTAAAAGATTTCCTTTTACGTTTCCTTTTAAAACCTTTTTAGTAAGTAAAAAGGTTTTTGCTACCAAAAAGATGCAACATTATTATTTTATGCAAAATAGAGTATTCCAATGCAAATTTTTAATCACTTGGGAAATGATTGCTTAATTCATCTCGTATATTCAAACAGCATTTCAAGCAAAATCAGATTACATATTAAATATTTCGTGAAATAGCCATGAAACGCATCGCTGTGGTTGATTCATCGGATCATGTATTAATGTATGCATTCTTTGTGGAAAGCCATTTTGAAAGATAATGCTACGGTTTCCAGCGGAATCTAGGAATTGCTTAGCGAGCTATATATCTGAGATAATGATGAAATTATTGCCCTTAACAGCCTATCTTGACGTTTGGCTCTCCATCACAGCAATAACTGTCTTCCTCTTTGCTGCCCAACCGTAACACAGAGACAGTGAGATCAATATATATTAGGCAATACTGCGAGAATGCAGGATTACAGTACTTTGATTTTCTGCCAGTTTTATATTACTGATCTATTTATACGTTTCACTTACTACAATACGAGCTTTCCTAAATAGTATTTTTTCATTCACATAAATGATTGTCCTCTTTCATTGTCATATGTTTATTCCAAGCATTACGCCTATGTTTATAGCAAGATGCTTTTTCAATTCCTTCTATTAGCTCACACTCACCTATATTTATCTTGTTCAAATTTTCAATCTTTCATAAAATACTTTTATTCTTCCACTCGAGTTCAAATACATTTTTTTTAACTTGTAGTGGATGACACTTGTTTTTTCAAATATAAATTCACTCATTAAATTTAATGAATTAATTTTAATTTTTTTTTTTATTTAAGTTGCATACATCTACCAATAGATGGCGCCAGATAAACTTAAAAAAAAAAATGAATGAAAATTATTTATAAAGGACTCTTTCTGCAATATAGTGAAAAAAAGTAGGAATTGACTTTAATTTTTTTTTTTTATTACTTGTTTTCATTTATTTCTCAAGACATTACAATAGATTTATTTAAGATTCAATAGTAAAAAACTGATTTTATAATATTAAAAGATTATTCTTAATAGCATGCAGTGAACATTAAATTTTCTCAGTAGCGTTCATGCGCTCTCTACCACTCTACTACTCTCTCTCTCTGACAATTTGTCAAAATTTATGTGAGAGCATTTGGCAACACATGCTTTTGGGTTATGATTTTGGAAGGTGTGATGGCCGCAAGCCAGGCTGTGCTTGTTTTTTTGTAGCTCTCGTAAAAACTATTTAAATAATATATTCCTTTATTATTGGTATTAGGCCTGATGGCCGAGTGATTAGCGTTCTGGCGTTCGGCGCCACAGGTTTCGGATTCGAGTCCCAGTGGTGCCATGGATGTTTGTAGTGGTACGGAATCCTCTTTAAACCATAGGTCCATGTTTAATATGAATTTAGACATTGGGCGTAGAGCTGACATTCCAACCCCTTGAAAAGAAAACATCGCCTGTCTCGAAATCTTCCAGTAGGCAGGCGGCCTTGGACCACCAAGGGACTGTTGCGCCAATGAAGAAGAAGAAGAAGATAATAATGATATAATTTCTTCCATTCTTTATTTGTGATTTGTCTCAATCTTCAACACACCGTATTGAGGGATACTTTGTAGTGAGCATTAAATCTTCACAGCAATGCGCTTCTACATACTACGCTCTCTGACGATTTGTCAGAAGTTATGTGACAGCATTTGGCAACATGCAGGTTTTTGGTTTAAGTTTGGGATGGTGCGCTGTCCGCGAATCACGCTGTGCATGTATTTTGTAACCCTTTGTATAAAAGCTAATTAAATAATATATTCCTGTATTAATAGCATAAGCTCTTGCACACTTTATTTGTGTTGTATCTCAATCTTCAACACACCATAAACAAATTAATGAAATCCTTTGTACTATATCAGAAAGTCATTATACCTGTAAGAATGAAATTCTACAAATTCTACAAGTTTTTTTTTCTCAAATGCATAAGACTAGCTCAGTATAATTTAAATGTAATGACTAATGTCAGACATCAAAAACCATAAATCATGGAAAAATAGTTTTTGACATACAAAAATATTTAAAGAAGATGTAACATAAAAGTAGACATCGCTTCTTCTTCAAAATTTTGCACGTCACTTCAGCAGAATACAAGTTTTGACACGCCGGTTCAAAATACCTCGACGATAAAAAATTGTATGATAAATGACTTGCATACCGAAAGATGAAGGGAGTAAATGAAAATGCGGGAACTTTAAAACATGGAAGTAGATTTCTTATAGTCAGTTTGTATGCTGTGATGTAAAGTGACTGCGATTTTCCCTTTTTCTACTGCCATTTTCCTGTGATACTACTGTGCCAAAAAAGTAAGACCAATTATTTTAGTTTCAAAAATAAATCGTCCAAAGTAAATAGTTTTCCTAAATAAATATCGTCGAATCCCCAAATTGAATATTGGAACCAATACTAAAGCATTTTAGATTTTTAATAGTATATTGCCTCCATTAATTACCCTATCGAGCATACTACTGTGCCCAAAAAGTAAGACCAATTATTTTTTCAAAAACTCTGCTTATTCTTCTAAATTTATTTCTTCGCCTTCAAAGTAATCCCCTTCCGGACACAACGCACTTATGCCAACTTTTATTCCAATACTCAATGCATGGTAAAAAGTCATCGGCAGGGATGGCCTTCGAAGCACGCGGCGATTCACGTTGAATCTCTTCAATCGACCCAAAACGGTGTCCCCGGAGTGGCCTTTTGAGTTTAGAGAATAGCCAGAATTATCACGGTGTGAATACGGTGGTTGTGGAATGATATGGGCTTCATTTCTGGCGAAAAGGTCACGAAGAATCAGTGCAGTGTGAGCTGGCGCATTCAGTGTTTTCAGTACCAATCGAGATTTGATGCGTTTTAGGCCCAAAATGGAATTGACCGATCCTTTTGAAATCCCAACATCAGCAGCAAGGTCACTAATTGTAAATCGACGGTTTGCAAGCACCAAATTTTTTATTTTTTGGACGTGAGCTTCGTCGGTTGGGTTGAGGGTTGACCAGATCTTCGTCTTCAACGTTTTCTCTGCCTTCTTTGAACTATTTATACCCCTTGTAAACATTTCTTTCCGACATAGAAATGCTCACCGAATGGCTTCTGCAACATTCTATATGCTTCCGCAAACAAAATTTAATGCAAGTTGTTTGCTCAATGAATTCAGACATTTCAAAATCGCCGGAATTAGTTTTAGCTTCTCACAGGGCCAAGCGTAACTCAAACACTAATGAATATTTCCATGTCAAATTTCACACAGACGTCAAGGACAGTGCCAGCAACCTAAAAAAGGGAAACAAATTGAAATTTCATAAGCCCCAGGAATTTTAAATTGAAAATGGATCTTACTTTGTGGACACAGTAGTATATCGATAAATGTGCATCTTTATAACATGTGTGTGATATTTTTACGCGGCGGGGAAAAAAAAAAAAAAAAAGCGGGGTTTTATAAAAAAGCTGGGGTATATAAAAAGGCATAAATTATTCTCATTATACAGAATTTTACTGATTTTAGAAAAGGATTTTTAATCAAAATCAAATAAGCTATTAGATTAGATAGCATCTTACAGTTCTTAAACTGTGGTTTGTTCGGTTTTGTCTCTCTGTGGTCATTTTGTTCACATTTTAGGCTAATTAGACCTGGATTCTACAGTTTGACGTGGTTTTCGAACCACTCACAAACATCCATGCCACAGGCAGGATTCGAATCTGAAGTCTATGGTACGAAACGCCACCACTTAAACTGTGGAGTGATATAGTGAATTGACATTTTGAAACAGTTAAGCGATGTATGATTTAAGGTGATTTAATTGATCTTATCCCATAGATAAAAATTAAAGCATCTTACGTGTATGAACAATTAACAAAAAAAAAAAAATAAATAAATAAATAAAATGAGTTAAATTTCTATTGAGTTATTTTCTTTAAATGAGTTAAGTTCTTTTACAAACTCAAAAAATATATGATGAACATAAAACTTTTCTGGTGATCATAATAATACTATGAACTTCAAAATTATTAGTAATCTTAACGAAATTCGTAATTTTAAATATAAAAATTACAAAAAAAAATCTCCAGTCTTTATTTTTATCTGACATTTTTTTGTTATCTCGCTATTATTAAATTACCCTTCAAAATAGCTGGAAATCATGTTACATTATATCACTCTTTTACTTTGTCACGCGCATATCAGGAGACAAAAGAAAAGGGCGATATATCGAAAATTAAATAAATGTGCATCTTTATAAAAGGTGAGTGACATTTTTGCTAAAAAGAGCTGAAAATAAAAAAACATAAAATTCTTAAAAACAAGCTGATAACTTCCAACATATTCGATGACTTTAAATTATTCATTTCTTTTTTTTGCAATAAGAAATTATGTATTTTTAATTAGTAATTGTTATATTCTTGATTATGTATGCATAAGTTTATATATGTAATTGAATTAAGTATCATTTGTGTAATTGATTTAAGTATGTATGCATGTGTAATTGATTAACGATGAATGGCATTTTAAATCTTTATTTAAAGATTCTGCTATTCATATATCGTAACATAAAACTTGAACAAAAACTGAAATTGCGGATTACAACATTTGATGATTAAATGTGCTATAACATTTAATCATTAAATGTTGCATTTAATCATTAAATGTGCTATAACATTTAATGATTAAATTAAAATGAATTAATGATTAAAATTGCATCAATTTGCGCTATAACATTTAATATATTGTTAATATAAAAGACATAGTTAAAATAAATAATGCTAAAATTATAATGGATTTAAAATAACATAAATTATACAGGAAAAAAACTAATTTTTCATGTATGCTTTAGAAAGTTTATTTATGCGAGTATAATAATTAATATATATAATGTATTTAATAATTATATAATAATTAATATATATAATACTAATATACTATTTTCTATAATTCAAACAATTGCATACATTTTTTTGCTTTTATATTAAAATATAAATAATTACAATTTATAATAACCTCTTAAGTAAATTTTGCTAGATAAAATCAATATAATATTTTAAGAAACCAAAAATAATGTATATATTCTTACATTGATCGAAGGAAATTGACTGTTCGATTTATTGTTAAAAGGTTTTATCAGTAATTTATAGAAATTTTTTTGTATCAATTTATGTATATAACTACAGGGCAATTTAATTTTTTATGCTTAGTTTTCTGTAGTTTTATAAATTGATTTTGTTCTAAGTTTTATAAATTGATTTTAGTTCTAAGTTTTTAATAATTTCTGGAGACATTCTATGCTCATAGGTTTTCAATATTTGTCATGCGTGCTGTTTTGCAAAAACTCTCTATATCTCTGAAAAATATCGCCAAATATCTAGCCAACTTAGATCGCTACGTTGGCGAAGTTCACTATGTTACCTTGAGTTTCACTATATTGGATTATTTTTGAAGAACAAATGCCTTTTTCTTTAATCAACTAAAGACTTTATTTAATACATTTAAAAACGACCAATATATTTAATATAATTTATTCATTATAGCATATTTTAATTATAATGTAATTATTAATTTTAAAAATGAGCTCATTTATTAGATTACTTATCATACTAACAAAAACAATATTTTATTCCAATAAAAATTAATAAATACGCAAATAATTGTTAACGAATATTTAAATTTATTTTAAACATTAATAGTTAGTAAAAGTTACAACTTTAAAAAGTAAATTTGTATTTGTTTATTTTTTTTTAAAATTAAATTAAATTTGAAAAAGATTATAAATTATAGGAAATCAAAAAGCGTATTAACTTTTATTAGTTTTAAGGCTTTTATAAATAAATATTTTATTGACAGCAGAAAATGAGCATTTATGAAAAAGAGTATTATATAATTTTTGATGATATAATATTTAATGAGTTTCCATGATATTTAATTAGTTTCAGAAAAATGTTATATTTTTTTTGTTTGTTCTTAAACAGAGCTAACGGAATGTAAAAAGGCATTTTATTATTAAACTAAAATTTAACTAACTACTAAAATTTCTCATATTAAAAACATTTGCAAACAAATGCAACAAAAAAACTGCATTTTTACACCTATTTTTGAATTTATAGTTATAATGTTACGTTCTTTATTATAAATTTTTCGGTTTTCGCGATTCTTATTTAATCACAAAATATCTACATAATTCTAAAAAAAATCCGTAAACATTTATCATGGAATAAATAAAATTTATAGAATAAATATAGAATAAAAAAGGATTAATATAAATTTATATTAAAAATTTACTATTTTAAATAGATATGCTAAAAATAACAATAAATTTAAACTTTAAAAACAAAATATTTCAGACGATTAATACTTTTACAACAACATTTTGTTCTTTCAAAAATTCAATCAATTCAATTCTTTATAAATATAAACTTAAAACAAACAAACATTTAAGAAAAATTATATGATAAATAGAAAATACTGTAGAGATTACTTTATAACAATGAAGAAGAAAGTATTTTCCCAGTAGAATTATTTTCTTAATTATTTTTAAAAAACAATTAATAAAGACTTGAAGTCCTAACAATAAAATACTTAACTATTTACAAAAGCAAATGTAATTATAGAGCTATCGAACGTTATTTTTATTAATTAAAAGATCTTGCTTGTATTTATCGTAATTTTTTTTTTTTTTGTATAACAATAGTTTTAAACAAAAGCAAATCATTTGAGCTGCTTTATTTTTTTTTTTAAAAAACAGAAGTTAAAAACTCACATTTTTTTTTTATTCTCAGAATGATGTAAGAATTTTTCACTAAAACTCTAATAAACTGTATATCGCTTTTTCGCCAATTAAATAGGGAAAAATGGTTTTATTTCCTCACACAAAAAAAAGTAATTAGATATGAAATGGAATTCAGCAAAACATGCTTTAATGATGTCTGAAATGCTGTAGGATAATAAATTTTCCTTGCATTTTTTTTTACCTGCGAAGAAAGATAAGTACTTCTGTTGTATATTTTCTTTAGTTGATTATGTTAGAGATGATATCGCTTAAAATGATACGATGGTTATTATGCATTTTTTTTTCTGCAAAGAACATGTAACCCATTAGTAAATGTGAATGTTTCTAGGTATTTCTTTTTATATATTGAAAGAATTGTCTAATTGTCGTAATAAAGCATAAAATTCCTCTAAATCTGGTTAACATGAGGATTAACTATTAACGTGTTTTTTAACATTCAAATGAGAGATATTTTCTCATATTTATAGTTATTGTGAAAAATTTGTCCCCGTTAAAATTTTGTTTAAAATATAAATATACAAACTAAAAACTATTATTAAATTTTGTGTTCTAAAAATGTTTAAGAAAACTATGAATAAAATTAAATATATTTTCAAATGGAAACATGTTTAAATTGCATTTATTATAAAAAACATTCTTTAATTATAAAAATAAACATTTTTTATAAAAACATTTAAGTATTTTACAATTAAAATTCTTAACCCTATTACTATACGTCGGTTATTTACTATTTTCTGTTCTAATTGACTCTTATAATATCTCAGATATTTAATTTTGTTAAGATAGGATTTCACCGGATACTAAAATCTCGCATCGTAGCAGACCAGTCAATCAGAAGCCTGTTCTGCTTATCTTTCTGGCTTTCAATGTAATGCCACTCAGGTAATACTGAAAGTTTCCAATATTTATTATTGTAATTGGCAAATCTCAGATCAATTTACCTCGAATTCAAAAACAACAGTTTTTCCACAAAGAGTTTTTTTTTTTGTTCGTGGGGAAAATATTATATCATCCTTAATTAATAATGATTTCAAAATGGAACTTAAATCTCCTGAAAGACGACATTAAAATGTGTTTTTAAAATCTGACATATCGATTTACATAAATTGTCATCTTAATATATCGTCTTGTCATAAAAAAATTGTTAAATTGTGTTATATTTTCAATTTATTTGTGTTATGTGTACAGATCGAGCATTATAAAAAAATTAATCTTACGGAAGTTGAACATGTAACAATCTTTAGATGTGACTTACTGCATAAACATATTCTATGATTTATAGTATGATTTCACAAAATATTTGACTAGTGAAATCAGTATTTCAAGAATTCCTTTAAATAGTATCATGACGAGTTCATTTTTAATTTATAAACATTTCAATTTATAAAAGAAAAGATTGACTAAATTAGATTATATTGTTTTCAATGTGTTTATATTTGTCTTTTTAAGCTTTTGCCAGCTTTTTTGAAGTATTTTATATGTAATGTAACTGACATTTACAATTGTTCTCATACATATAAACATAAATTTAAAAAGAACAATCTGGGAAGCACAGATAACAATCATAAAAAAGAATAGATAACAATCAGGATTATTCCATTCTTCTAAATAGATTTGGCTGATAAACTTGGCAAAGAAGGGTGTTGGTATTGCAGTGGTGACATATATTAATCCAGGCACGAAATGTGGTGATTGGTAGTCTTTCAGGATCCCTGGAATCGCTGCAAGTAGCATATAATGAAGATCACCTTTGTCCTCAAAGGATTTAATGGTAATTAAATCGGAGAGGGGGAGTAACCAGTAAAATGCCAGAGGTTGAAACATTACTCAGTGAAATATTCGTTATCTAGTAAAATAAAATAAATTTAAGAAACAATGAGTTAAAATTCCATTTAAGCAATATTAAATATAGAAATGACTTTAAATAAAATATCTCATAAATTCTGGGGTTTCTTTTTTATTAAATTTATAATTATAGAAATAACATTCATTGAATATGGCAGAATTTAATACCATTTGATTTTGATTACATTCTTATTCTTTAGATTATTTGAAATTTATTTAGTAGTAGGTTTTATCGCCAAAAATGTAGAAGTCATGATGTTGGGTTTGATATTTGATGTTTAGGATGGAATTAAAATTGTAATTATTTTAGTAGTGTGTGTGATTTTTGGCAACTGTTTGTCACCTATTTTTTATTTATTGATTTTTTGCCTGCATTTAGTAGTTCAATATTATAAAATTGAATTTTTTTTGTGCAAGTATTTGTCCGCTTTAAAATGTGAGCATTAGGGCGAACTTTCTAATCCAACATGGCGGCTTTTTTGTTAATCTGTGACTACATTGTTTCAAAAAAAACATTCTTTTTACACAGTTTCAAATTTCTGAACATCACAAACCAGTCTATCATTGACTCAATGGAAAGTTTGTGATGTTCCATGAAAACAGCTCTATGATTTATACATTAGATTTCAAAATACCTGGTAGGAGATTTTTATAATTTTTAAATAACTACAATGTTTTTCCAAATGGGGCTATTCCCCCTTAAAATTCAGTATCCACCAGGAAGACACTGCCCTCCTTCTTCAGCAACACGGAACCAAATCAGATTTTTACCTTGAGATTTGGATGCTCCATCACAACAATCGATATTTTCTGGAATATGATTTTATCCCCCTTTTTTATATGCTCCATCCATGAGTAGACTCACTTTCATAGGATGTCCTCCCACCATCAGATTGTTCTGGATTGAGTTCGCAACATGCAAACTAAAAAAACACATTAAAATCAAAACAAAAACACATTAGAATGTGTTAAATTATAATTATATAGAATCATTTCTTCCATTTTATACATTGAAAAGTACATAAAAGTTATATTTAAATAAATTTAATTATTTGCTTAGACATAACTTATAAAATAGGGAACATGACAATTTATATATTATCTAATAACCATTTGAGTAATTTTTTCAAGTAACCCAGGAAAATGACATTCTGGGTATATTGGAAATAATTCGGTATTAGGCACAGCAAATAGGACGAAATAACTGATTAAGCCTAATTTAGCTCCGGAGATTTTTTTCTTTTGTAGATCATTGGGTTAAAATGTCTCTTGGGAACTAACCTTTCATGATGGTCACCAATGAAAGGCATTATTATTAACTTAACTTAATGAAAATTATTATACGAAACTTTTTCTGTATTACATTCTTGCCGGTAATTATGACATTTATGGCTAATATAGTTATTCATATATCTGGATTAGAAGTTATTTAAATTGTACATTTTCCCATAGCTCATATAGGGACTCAAAAAGTTTATGGTCATATCCTTTATTTATGATGCATTTATTCTTTTAAATTTATAATCACAAAACATTTTTAATAAATTTCAATGAAATATTTATTTTGAAATTTTTTTTATAAAAAACCTTATTTTAAAAATTTTTGTGTCTAAAACATTAGTTTTACTCCATTTGTGCCAAAAATAATTGCTTTTTAATTTTATTTTCAATAATCATTATCCTCAAATATAATTTTGAATTTCACAGCTAGAATTACCGAGTATGTTAAAACTCTTGCTTGATTTGCTGTTTATATGATTTAAAACGGTTTTACACTGAAGTTTAATAAATATTTATGCCATTTTTATGCTAAATAACTTTAAACCAATTTATATGGAGATTTCTTAATGGCTAGTAACATCCCAGGGTAAACGAGCCAAGGCCGTCTGATTACTGGCAGATTTTGAGACAGGAAGATGTTTATTTTTTTTACGGTGTAGGGTTGTATATCCCTACTCCCAATCATATTAGACCGGGTCCTATTATTTAAAATGGATTACAAACCACTACGAAGATCCATGACACTGGGGGACTCGAACCTGAAAACCATAGCAGCGAGAGCGCCAGCCACTCAGCCATCAAGACCCCAAATATTGTACACGGTTGTGATTAATTTAAGATATTGTTGTGATATTCAAAATTTTAACATTAATTATAATATAATTTTTATAATAACTTGGATTATGTTATTGAAAAAATAAATATATTTGTATTTTATAAGATATTTTATTATAATCAAAACAATATATGAATTTTAAAAATGCTTTATAAAAGAAAATTCGCTAACAAATAATGTATTTTATTAGTTAAATAATAAATAATATATTTTTATAAAAATATATACACGGTCCAGTCATTATTAATGTAACCACCACCTACTGTTCGACGTCAACGTATAATATTATATATAAATTAAATAAAAAAAATTATAATATATATATATATATATATACACTGAAGTGACAAAAGTCATGGGATAGCAATATGCAAATTTTCAGATGGCAGTAGCATCGCGTAGAACAGGTATAAATGCGCAGAGCTTTCATTTCTGTTCAAGTTATTCATGTGAAGAGGTTTTGAAGTGATGATGACCGCACGACGGGAATTAACAGACTTTGAACGCGAAATGTTAGTTGGAGCTAGACGCATGGGTCATGCCATTTCGGAAATCGTTAGGGAATTCAACATTCCCAGATCCACTTGTCAAGAGTGTGCCGAGAGTATGAAATTTCAGGCATAACATCCCACCATGGACAGCGCAGTGGTCGACCGCCTGCACTTAACGACCGAGACCGGCGACGTCTGCAAAGAGTCGTAAATTCTAACAGACAAGCAACACTGCGTCAAATAACAACATTCTGAACAATTCCAACGAATGATCTGGCCACCTAGATCGCCCGACATGAATCCCATCGAGCATTTATGGGACATCATCGAGAGGTCTGTTCGTGCCCAAAATCCTGCACCATCAACGCTTTCACAATTATGGACGTCTATCGAGACAGCATGGCTCAATATTCCTGCAGAAGACTTTCAACGACTTGTGGAGTCCATGCCACGTCGAGTTGCTGCACTTCGCCGGGTGAAAGGAGGGCCGACACGATATTAAGAGGTATCCCATGACTTTTGTCACTTCAGTGTATATATATATATATATATATTATTCTGGCTTTTGACAGATGGTCACATTAATGTGACTGGACTGTGTATATAATTATATATATTAATCTGTGCAATAATATATTTTTATTAATTATTATTATAGAAATGTTTTAAAAGCTAGAATAAATATAGCACTTCTATAAGCACAAATTATAATCGAAATTCAATTGAGTAGCCTTCTTAATGGATTAAATATTCTCAATGGTCAAATTTTGAATATGAATGGAAAATTCCACTCAGTTTTTATAATTGATTTCCACGGTGCTTCGGGATTTCTGAAGTATTATATTTACTTCAATTGTTGCTATGTAACTCAGATTATTATGTCACGAAAAGGATTTTTTTAAAGAAAAAATTGAAATTCGTCACACAAAGACGAAATCCAATTATCGAAATCGATTTAGAAACTTTTTGAATTGAGAAGTTAATAAAGTAAAGCTAACTTTGAATAAATTGAGAAGTGAATTTTACCTTGACGGCATATTTTACCTTAAATCGATAAAATATTTACTTTAAAAAAAAATCTAGAGCTCTAAATTGTTGAAGATTAAAAAAACTTTTTGTTACTTTTGTGAAATGCTTTTATTTGATACTAAAATAATATAATAATTATTTCGTTTACAAAATACATTATTACAAAAATGTGGAAGTAACTTACTGACTTAAAACCCTACGCGGTACAATTTAAATATTCTCAAATTAAAACAAGTAATATATATTTTTTTAAGTCATTTCCTACTTTTTTTTTTTTTCACTCTATTGCAGTAAGTCCTTTTTATAAATAATTTTCATTCATTTTTTAAGTTTATCTGGCACCATCCATTGGTAGATATATCAAACTTAAATCTAAAAATAAAATTAATTAATTTAATTTAATTACTGAATTAATATTTGAAAAAACTGTATTAACATCAAGTGTCATCCACTACAAGTTAAAAAAAATGTATCTGAACTTGAGTGGAGGAATAAAAAGTATTTTATGAACGATTGAAAATTTGAACAAGATATATATAGGGAGAGTGTGAGCTAATAGAAGGAATTGGATAAGAGAGTTTGATCTGTTGGCCGCGTGCTTATTTCAGAAATGAGACGTAAAAATTCTGTGACTGTCTTGATTGTATCGTGCAAAGTCTTGGTCTGACAATTGAATTTTGGACTTTTCTTTCTAAACGGCTACTTTTTAGTATAAAAACTAAACACCATAAATGTCCACAAGAAATTTTGGGGGTGACTGCCAATGTGAACACTTATGGTGATAGTAATGTATTAAGTTCCTTAAACCATCCAATCTTGGCGGTGGCATGGATGCTTCTTAGTGGTTGGAAACCATGTTAAACAGTAGGTCCCGGTTTTCTTAGCCTAAACTGTGTGAAAAATTACCGTAGAGAGACAAACCAAACCTTAAATCATTGCGTCTATGAACTGCTTATGGAATACAAGGAGTAACAAGAGATTCCCAATGTAAATAAAACTTCTGATACTTATTTTCAATTTAATGTTTTGGATATTTCTTGCAGTTTTACAGCAGAGTATTTAATTTTAATTTTGTAACTAAGCAGAGTATTGAATTGTAATTTTGTATAAAACCCTACTCGGGAACAATTGAAATGTTCTCAGATTGATGAAGGAGAGTTTAATCTGTGGGCTGCGTGAAGAGCAGTCACTTATTTCAGAAATTAGACTAGGGAGTAATTATGCAACTATCTTGATTGTGTCGTGCCAAGTGTTGGTCTGACAAGAGAATTTTGGACATTTTTTTCTAAACGGTTACTTCTAACGAGGAATTTTTCGGGATGACTGCAATTGTGTAAATGTGAAATGTAATAATCTCCTTAAACCATAATGTCTATGAACTATTTATGGAATGCAAGAGGAAACAGGTGATTCGCGATGTAGATGAAACTTCTGATAATTATCTTCAATTTAAGTATTATTGCAGATTACTAAATTTCAATTTCAATAAAAATTCCATTATTTTATTTAAGATGTCAAAAGGTTTCTCGGATTAATTTTTTTTTTTTAAGAATGGAAATAATACGGTAGTACAGCTTATATCTGTTCGCTACTGAAATTTACTCGACTGCAATCAAATTTAATTGTATGTGGTTCATTTCAAATAAAAAATCTGGGGAATTATAAATATAAACTGAAAATCAGAAACAAAACTTCTATTTAAGGATTCTGAATATGTATGCGATTTGATCATTTTCTCATGTACTCATACATCTGTAAGCAATTTTGATGTAGGGACGGAAGCTTTCGGATGCTTGGTACATCGAAATTTTTCACTTTCGACTTCAATTATTCCAGCATTGAGGATTGTTAACAATTAACTGCCTGCGAGACATTGATAAGACACATCTGGACGTGCAGCCAAAATCGGGGATGGAGCAATTGAAATAAAGTGGGGCATTGAAACAGATCCAATCTGAAAATGAGTATTGGGGTCAATGATTTTTGGTGGTCCGTTAATAGTACATAATAGAATTTATTTTATGAATTGTTCCATTTATTGTGGAGAAATTGAATCAAATTTAACTAGATTTCATACTATGTCAGTCATTGTAATTCTGAATTGGCGATTAGCATGTATTAGTTCTTCAACAACCTCATGATGAGCCAAGGCCAACTGCATACAGGTAGATTTCGAGACAGGAAGTGTTTTATTACGGAGTAAAGTTGTCAGTCCTACGTCCAACGCTCTATAGTCATATTAAACTGGGACCTAGAGTTTAAAGTGGATTCCGAACCACTAAAAACGTTCATGGCACCACCGGAACTCGAACCTGAAACTTGTGGCATCGAGTGCCAGAGCTCTAGTCACTCTGCCAACAGGCTCCATATGTTAGTAAGCGAATTTAATTTGACCAATTCTAGAATTCACAATGTATGAATTCATTCAACTGTTTCAGTGGAAAATCCTTAATGTTGTAACTTAATAAGCTATCATTAGAAATGCGTGATTTCCCCCTTTTTAGAACACTTTGATCTTCTGTAAAGCCTTCCACCAAAATAAATTTTTTATATGTTAAAAATAATCTTATAACATCAAACTCCTTCAAAAAATAGTGTGGTTACACAAGAAATACATACTAAGGTCTTCTGTGGATTATTCATGGTTAAAGTTACGGAATATGTGGATTAATTTCACTTGAAAGGTTTGGAATTGAATATTTCAATATAAATATATATTTTATAAGCATAACTATTCTCAAAAGTCTTGCTTTTAAAGAAAATCAACGAAGCAAGATAAAAACTAAATGGCAGTGTTTGGTACCAAAATTCTGAAGGTTTTTTTTTTTCTGTAAAATTTTGAGTTATATTTCTTCCTTTAGAGTATTTAGAGTTTAGATTTCTTTATTTTAGTTTACAAGAATATTTTTAGAAATATATTTACAATATTTAGGTATAAATAATTCATTTTAAGCTATACGTGGTTTTGACATAAAATTTATTTCTAATGGAAAATAAAAATGAAATATAATATAATATTATTTTAATAAATAAATTACTTTTAAGTAATAATTTTTGAGTTTCTTAAAGAAATTACTTTCTGAAAAGTAATTGCTTAAACTAAAATGAATTTTTCAATAACTCAATACATTTAAAAATTAATTCTATTTGTTTAAATTTTTTGGAATACTTTCAGTTTGCTGAAAGGTTTTGAATAATTAAACTCTTTTTTGAAAATTTTTGAACAATTGGCTATAAATTCGTAAATTGAAAATTCGTATTATTCATATTATGAAATCGTAATTCGAACATTCGCATTATGAATTCGTAAATTATTTTAAACTATAACCAGTTTTTATTTTATTTCTAATAGAAAAGAAAATTAAAATAAAATGTCAAAAATTATATATAATAAGATTTTAATATATTAATTAATTTAATTAAAATTTTTTGAGCTTCTTAAAGTAGTTATTTTCTGAAAATAATTGCATAAAATGAAATGAATTTTTCAATAACTCGATACAGTTAAAAATTAAGTCTATTTAAATTTTTTGAAAACATTAAGTTTCACGAAAAATATTGTATAATCAATCTATTTTTGAAAATTTATGAACATCTGGCTATGAATTAAATAATTTACTGCAAACTTTAACTAGTTCTGATAGGAAATTTATTTCTAATAGAAAAATAAAAATAAAATAAAATGTCAAAATAATATATAATATTATTTAGTTGTAATTGTTAATATTATTTAATTTTTATTGTTTCAAGCATATAATTTTATTTTCGTGTTGCATTATTTTAAGATAACTTTTATAGTTTCAAATAATATTTGCTTCCTAAATATGAAATTTAATACATTAATTATTTATTACATTTTCATAAAATGTTCTGAAATTATTGTTTTTAAAAGAGAGAATATAAACAGATATATCATTCTATTTTTTTAACAAAAAGTTTGGACAGATATATTTTCATGCAATATCATGCATTTAATCGAATTTTAAAACAATACTGGTAAAAACAGCTGAAGGCAATTCCTACAAAGTTATCATTTATTTTTGTATATATTCGTATGTTTATATTGAAACCTTTCTATGAAATTTCTCAATATGGAAAGTAGATACATTCTTCGCAAAAGTGAATAAAAGGGAGCTAAAGTGAAAAGGAAATGTGATATGTATTTTAAATTCAAATTTTAAATTTCTATATTCAGAATATATTTGAGACGGTGTACGAAATATGCATTTTATATACAGTGAAAATATAGTATTCCTTAGAAAATTGTGTTTTCTATCTGCTTTAAAGCACGTACTTTATCCTTTTTTCTGGATATATTAACTAAATTCACTAATTTAAATATTTTTGTATCGCAGTGTTGGTATTTTTCAGTTCAAGCGGTATGCTGCATGTTAGCATTATGTATTATGAATTAAGCAATTTACATTAGATGTTTCTTATATTATTCACACATGTACAAGAATAATATAAAATTAAAAAAACTTTTTATTTATTCTTATCTTAGTTTTTATCTAAAATCCTTTTTGTATTTGCTCAAGTTTTTCATTGTTTTTTTGTTCTAATGCAGCTGGCAAACACTTAGACAGCTTGGTCTTGGATGCTTTAAGGCAAGCGCTGCACAGACGTTACTCACTTTGCATTACCCAGGGGACGCGTGTAACTTGAAGATAAGCCACGGACGCGTAACAATGCCCCCCCGCAATGCTCTACGATCCTATTGGGACCGGGATCTACGGTTTTAAAGTGGATTCGAACCACTACGAACATCCATAGGCACGGCCGGGACTCGAACCCGAAACATGTGGTACCGAGCGCCTGAGCGCTAGCCACTCGGCCATTTAGGCCCCAGTTTTTCATTGTAGTTTCTTCTTTTTTTTTTTTTTTTTTTTTTTTTTTTTTTTTTTTTTTTTTTTTTGCTTTTCCATATTTAATAATATTTGATTAAATCTCAATTTTTGATGGATGTAAAAGTACTATAGTTTCATTTGATTATCTGAAAGACCATTGCTTAAAAAATGATTTCATAATACAATAAGAAAATAATGTTATAAGATCACGAATTCAATTTATGGTTGATCGATTCATGATTACGAGACAATCAATGTTCAGTTTAGGAATTGACCCCACAAAAATGTAGTTTTTATTTTCAAGTTTTGCATGCGATTTATTACGTTATAGTAAAAGATCATATCATTTCTAACTTAAGTTATTACTTGAGTTAATTTAATTTAAATAAATAAATTATCAAATTGTAACATTAACTTTAACTGTATTGAAATTCTGAAAAGGTAAAAAATATCAAGTAATTTTATTTGAGTTGAAAGTTGAGTCTCCTTTTGATAATACGTTCTTATTAAAATGTGTTTATGTGAAAAAAATTATGTGTATAATTTTATGCAAGTCATGCAGGTGTTTGACTTGTGTGTTACTTTAAATAATATTTAATATTATTTTTAGTATATTTTTAATTGTGTTCTTCAAATAATGTTAGAAGTATCCTTTAAAGTAATGAGTATTGAACAAATAATAAAAAAAAAAAAAACAAAAGTTAGAATTGAACAAATAAGATATAACAAATAAATATTAGTATTCAACAAATAAAACAGAAAAAATACATAAACAAATAAAAACAAAAAAAAACAAATGAAATACTAAGAAATAAATAAATAAACATAGTATTGGACAAATAAAATAGAAAACATAAAAAAAAACAATAAAAATAAACACATAAAAATTAATGTTGAACAATAATTTCCAGTACTAAGTTAGTTCAGGATATTTTTAAATTTTTTTATCTTCCATTAAATGGAAATGTTTCCCTTCCCCACCTTCCATTTTATCATAAATCTTAAAAATTTAGGTTAATATAATTAACCTAAATTTTTAAATCATAAATCTCAATAAAATTTAGGTTAATATACCTGTAAAATAAATAAATTTGTTAATCATAAATAAATAAACTTGTCGAATAAGTATATTTATGTGTTAAAAAATATCAATTTTTAAAAAGTACTGAAATGCAAAATTCTAAACTTCTTTTGAAAAAGCTAAGCTGAACATTTTTAAAAATCATTTGAAACCGTGGAGATAAATGGCGTTATAAATAGGTTGAATGAATACGCGAAGAAAAATGAGCAGCTGAAATATATGACAACTATTTATTAGTTTAAATTAGCAATTTATTAAGCATACATTGAACAAAATGTAGGATGAGTATGATTAATTTTTTTCTTGACAAATGTTTATTTTAACAATTTTTGACAGGTAGCAAGTTTTCCTTCGTTAACTGTTAATCTAACAGTTTATCATCCAGACAGTACATTCCTTAAAATGATAATTTATTAAAGTGAGTCGTTGTCAGAAACAAAATTTTCCATCATAAATTTTCATGCTTTTTCAAATGAGTTTTAGCAATGAGTATTTGTAAAGGTAATTATTAACCAGGATTACTAAACAGTTTCAATTATTTATTTCTATAATGTAGAAAATATGTATGTAAAAGGTGTGCAACAAAAGCGTTATTGTTTTAAACTTGTTAAAATTTATAAACTTTTTATTTTTATCATAAATATTTTTAATACATTTAGTTTCGTTGGACATATATTGAACTAATATGCGTTTCAGGTAAGACAGAAAAATGAATAAAGCCCATCTACTTGTTTGCTCGGGACTGGACTCTTAACTTACAATTGAAGGGTGATTTGTCTTTACTGGAGGACCAGAGAAATTATGTTTTTGATGACACGAAATTTTTATTATGGTGCTTCCGGCTTTTAAATGTTTACCCTTAGAACATTTAACAAGTTTTTAGCTGTTTTTTAGGCTTTTGGGTTGTTTTTGTTAAGAAGGTCTGGTCTTTTCCTTTGTAATTTTGATTTGTTTATATGTTCTTTTTCTGTTTTCGATAATCGGCCACATTTGTTTGGATTGAGATCCAGTAGAACAATAGGTAACAACAACATGTTACCAACAACACAACAACACAACAACATATTACCAAATTTTCCATAAAAATATTTCCCAACATTTGAAAACGTTATTAATTAAAGAGTTATAATGATAATTGATTATTTACAAATAATAATGGTCGAATTATTATTATTATTATTTTATAAAAACAAAATTTTCTGCAAAAATTAAAAATTCAAAGAAAGTAAAAACCTGCAAAATAAAACATATTATTGTACTACTGCGTGCATGTGTTTTACAAAACATCTGAAATTATTGAAAAAAAACCAACTGTAATCCTTAATATTACTAGAATAAAATAATTTTTGTATTTTTGTCGAACTTTACATTTCTTCGAATTATATTTTGTCGAGTTTACATTTATTGCTATAAATCATAGAGAATAAAAGTAAATTTCTAAATGAGACATAAGGTTAAAACAGTACCGGATAACAGAAAATTTCTTTCAAAGTTAAATTCATTGTTATTGTACTAAAGAATAAAGATTTTACGCCATTTTAAGATTGTTAACTTAAATGAATATGTATTTGATTAAATTATTTATTGAACTTTGTCTAAATTGTCTACTTTAATGATTTATATTAAAATTAATGAATTACAAACTGAAAAACAAAATATATAGAAAAATAAATTGTTATTAGATATAGAATCGATGAAATTTTATAAAGAACAAAAATTATAAGCTTTCTTATCACAAGATGATGTTCAGTAACTAGTAAGAACTTGAAAATTTATGTTCTGTATTTATCTTTGAGATGTTTAACTTTCGATGTTTAACTTCAGTTAAGCTCCTCTTTGGGGCTAACTGTGTACTTCAGAAACCGAGGGATTCGCATCAATATTTCTTCTCAAAATTTAAAAGCGAATTTTAATAAAAAAAATGGCCATATATTTTTAGGTAAAATTCGAGTAACTTTTAGTTTTGATATTAAAATATACAGCACGTTTTATTAAACCAAGTTTTCTTAGTCATATTTATTTATGATGAATTATAATTTATGTGTCTATCTGCACTATACCGTTGTCTACTGTATTGATGTCAACTATATTAAGATAAAGAAAATAATTTTCAAAGAGAAAACACAGGTTGAAATAATACAACACAGGTTAAAATGATGATTTGATGGTTCAAATGATATTGTTGAAAATGTTTGGTGATTAAAAGAAATTTTTCTTGTTCCGTTCTTCTTGTAGTTATGCTTCTACTATTAAGTTATGACATATAAACAAGACATATTTTTTTAAGAATCATATAAACACGACTTTTAAGAATCATATAAATACGATTTTTAAGAATCATATAAATACGACTTTTAAGGATCATATAAACACGACTTTTAAGAATCATATAAATACGACTTTTAAGAATCATATAAACACTACTTTTAAGAATCATATAAACACGACTTTTAAGAATCATATTAACACGACTTTTAAGAATCACAATATCACACCAGAATATTTTAAAAGCTATTAAACATATTCTAAATAAAATGATATTATTTTAAAGGGAATAAAAATGTTCAATTGATGGATATCACTTTGTTCCATCAGAAATATAGTGTACCACCAACAGATAGGAACAAGAAATTAATTTTCGCTGGAGAACTTTAATAGATAACTCCCTGGTATTAACGCGTCCTATGGGAAATAATCGTCTTCCCTGTCCCTGACATCATGACTGTCAAGGGAGACACTCGCCCATTCTGCCTCAATGACCACCGAGTCATCATGTTTCTGACAGTAATGACATCGGACAATGCTAGTGGATTTCAAATCTGAGATCTCCTGCACTAGCTACGCACATTACAACAAAACTGCGAGTAGGATTACTTTAAATGCCCAGACTTGAACCCATCCCTATAACTGTATTAGAGCATGCAATCTATATAGTTCTAATAAATATTTCCGGTGTTAAAATCGTGTAATAATTCAAAAGTCTTTGTGCAAAATGATTTTCAATATATGAAACTTAATTGCTTCATCAACAGAGTATTGATAACATCATAGAAAAGCACATTGATATTAAAAATCTAGTTAACAAAGAGCTTGATTCTTATAAAATCCTATAACCAATGAATCACCACCAGTTCTGTCTATAAATTATTATTCAATAACTGCAAAAAGAAATAAAAGAATTCTAATTTTTATAGAAAATCGATAGTTTTTTTCTCTTTCTAATGCAGCTGGCAAACACAGACAGCTTGGTCTTGGATGCCTTAAGGCAAGTGCTTCACAGACGTACTCACTTTGCATTACCCAGGGGGCACGTGTAACTTGAAGATAAGCCCCGGACGCGGAGTAACAATGCCCCCGCAACGCTCTACGATCCTATTAGACCGAGTACCTACAGTTTAAAGTGTATTCCGAACCACTACAAACAACCATGGCACCGCCGGGATTCGAACCCGAAACTTGTGGTACCGAGCACCAGAGCGCTACTCGGCCATTCGGGCCCTGAAAATCGATCGTTAAAGGCATCTTCACAAAGGAATCTCTTCCAAAAGAGTTGCTTTCTTATATATTTGATGTGTAAAGAACATGTCTTTACAAATCACACTCATTCCTAAAACACAAATAGCAATCTGATGGCTAATTGGCTAGAACTCAAGCCTTTGGTATCACAGGCTTCAGGTTCGATACCTGAGGTGGATGGATGTTTGTCAGTGGTTCGGAATCCATATTAAATTGTAGGTCTCTGTCTAATTAGTCTAAAGTGAGCAGAAAATAACCTTGAGCGACAAACCAAACAATAAAACCAACATTATATTATTATGGTGCTTCTAAAAAATAAACTAAACATTTCAATGATCCAAATGTGTCTATCACACAACATTTTCAATCATTTTGAGATTTGAATTACTAATGCATAATAAAAAACTTTAAAAAAGAATTTCTATCGTTCATTTCTTACATAAATAAAACATTATGTGAAACTCGGTTTAAATTTATTTAAAAAAAAAATAGACATTTATTTAAAAATTTGTACCAAGCTATTAAAATAGATGAAATAATTGTTTTATGCTTTATACTGATTGCGTTCTTATATGCAAAAAAGGAGGAGGATACTTTATTAATGCTCAACAGTATACAAATGTGTTTCTTTTTACAAGTTTCTTGGCTTTTAATATTATCAGTTCATTAAATAAATTATATGTAAGGAATATCATCATATTCAGGTGTTAGCATCAGAGAAAATGCACGTCCTCGTATTTTAATTTCAAAAATATATAAATCATAAATAAAACTTCATAAACTTTTCATGTCAAAGAAGTCATGTCAAACTGAGATGACATTTAGCACATTTTTTAAAAAAAAGAACTGTAAAATATGAAAAAATCTGGAAATAGAAAAGTAAAGCATTTCTCATTTCAAATTAGCCATGCCAAATTTCATTTTAAATGACTGTCACTGTTTCAATTGTTCACAAAAATCTTAAAGACAGAACATAAATTCATTTCAAAACTTCTTTAGAAATCTGTCAGTTTTAATAATGGCGCATTAAAATATTTTTTTAATTATTTACTTCAAATATGTAGTGCAAAATTTTAGTAATGCATCTGTCGCATAAGCAAATTTAGTAAAAGGAAAATAATTTAATATGGGAATTATTTTCTTTTTGGAAAAATATTCCTATATTTATAATTTACTATGTTTTAATAATTTTAATTAAGTTTTTTTTTTACCATAAATTAAGATCCTAACATAAAATAAATTAAAAAAAAAAAAAGAAACTTCTTCTGACTTGTGATTTACATAATGTGAATCTTAATTTATATTTTTAAGCACATTAATGCACATTGTTCTGAATTAAATATTTCTGATGATAAAATGTTGATTATATTTATTATTGATTTTTATCATTTATTCATTATTATTATTTTTATTTTTATTTATTTATAATTATTATTTTTATTTTATTTATTAATAATTATTTTTATCCTTATTATTTATTACCGTGATTTTTATTGATTATTTTAGGTTAAAAAAATCGTTATTTTTCATCGAAAAACTAATATAAGCTATGGAGTTTAATTATATTATTTCTTTTGTAGTTTTTTTCAAAAACAAATACGAGTCATTCGTTTAAAAATAAAAGAATTTGAAGTAGCTCATCAAACTACAATTATAATCAAATAAAAATGCTTTACTTTTATCATTGTATTTTTATAAAAATGTTTTTAATTTACTTTAATATATTTGTTAACTCTAAGATTATGTAATAAAAATTAGATAATAAATCACGATAACTCGTTAAACTATTTTTGAAAATGTAAATGGCTTTATAAGTTTGGTGAGACTTACAATATATGTAAAGTAAAACAAAACATGTTTTTAGAATGTTTATAAAAAAATTCAAATACTTAAGAAATGAAAAATATATATATCTGAATCGGATATAAAGCATGTTATTGCGGACATTCTTTAATTTATAATGATGCAATAATTATTATAAATTAAAAAATGTATTAAATATTTTATTGTGTAGTATTTATAGTAAGTCGTAGATAGTAAGAATTAATATTTTTATTCATTTTCAAAATGAAAAGTTTATGTAGGAATAATTACAATGTATATAACGAAATAATTTTTTATGTAAATATATTCAAAATAAATTGTAACAAAGAATATAAAAATATCTTTAAATTGAGTGTGATATGAATAATTTATTAAAAGGTCATTACATTTATAAATCAAATGAAATCGTAATTTCTTTCGAATAAATAAACCAAGCATTAAAATGAAATATGAAGGAAAATTGTAAATATATTTCTCTTTATAAAATATACTAGTGATTTGAAACCTCGAACTTAGTAATAAATTTATAGAATTAAAATTGTTTAATATTCTTTGGAATTTTTAAATATATTTTTATACATTAGAATAAACGAAAATATATAATAAATATTTTAATTGAATTTTAATATTCAAGTAAAATACCATTTGAATTATACATAACTTTTTTGCATTATATATAGAAAAAAATATAGGAATATATTTTTAATATTTCTAACAAATACGTCGATTTTTTTAAGAAAGAAATTGTTAAGAAAACTAAATTTGAGTTTTGGTAGGAGTTTAAATATAACAAGTAAATAATTAGGATATTAGAATTTTGATTAAATTAAAGAATTGATAATAATTTTTAAATCTTCCTTTGGATCCATGAAATATTCTAAGAGTATTTGAAAATTAAAAAAAAAAATTGCAAATTATAACAAAAAACCCTAGTTTTCCCTAACATAGTCGTTGAAATTAAATAAATATACACAAAACAAGTAATATAAAAAGAAAAAAATTTAAAAGTCAATTCATCATTTTTTATCTCTATATTGCAGAAAAGTCCTTTACAAATAAAGTTGAAATTTTCCTCTCACATCTGGCGCCATCTATTATTAGATACATGCAACTTAAATCTAAAAAATAAAATTGATTAATTAAATTTAATTAATAAATTAATATTTGAAAATTTATGTTAGAGTTAACATCAATCAAGTGTCATCCACTACAAGTTCAAAAAAAAATGTATTTGAACTCGAGTGGATGAATAAAAAGTATTTTATGTACGATTGAAAATTTGAACAAGATGTATGTAGGGAAGTGTGAACTAATAGTAGGAATTTAATGAATAAGAACAGAGTTGAAAAATAAACTGAATCGAAGTTTAAAATAAATTAATTGTTACTTTATTTACCAAAACAAGTTCATTTAGAACAGTTAAAATGAAGTGGCAACATCATATTTACAATTTCAAATCAGCAATTATAATCAACAAATTTAATTTAGTTGGCAACAAATTTCGAGTAGCAGCAAAACAAATAAATTGCGTTGTTGGCAAGACAACTCTTAAACAGACGGTAACAGCTCTTTTGCTAATTAGAAACTTGATGTCTACTAAAAGGAAGTGCTCGTTCGTGCAAAGGTTAGAAAGTGACGAAGAATTGCATTAATGAGATTTAACCAACTGTAGAGAGCCTTATCTGCAAAAGTGGAGCCAAACTCTTACAATTTAATTTACTATTAATTCCTCAGGGAGTGGCATTTATAATCCTCAGTATTTCAGCTACTTGGCATCCAGGTACCCTAGTAGAACTAACATTTGAAAATACTGGTATTAATTACAGGTACAACTTTGGGAGTTATCGGGTAATTACCATATAATAATGGAACTTATGATTTAGTACCATATAATAAAATACTTTGCAATATCTGAGCATTTACTATGTGCCCAAAAAGTAAGAAAAATTTTTTTTTTTTTCAATAACTTTTATTTATTCTTCCAAATTTATTTCATCACCTCCGGACACAATGCCCTTATGCCAACGATTTTCCAATCCTCAATGCAATGTCATCGGCAGGATGGGCTTCAAAGCGCGCGCCGATTTACGTTGAATCTCTTCAATCGGCTCAAAACGGTGTCCCCGGAGTGGTCTTTTTTGAGTTTAGGGAATAGCCAGAAGTCGCGCGGTGTGAATACGGGGATTTTGGAACGATATGGGTTGCAATTTTGACGAAACCGTCACAAAGAATCAATGCAGTGTGAGCTGGCGCATTCAATGTTTTCGGTACCAATCGAGATTTGAAGCGTTTGAGGCCCGAAAATGGACCGATCATTTTGAAATTCCAACATCATCAACAAGGTCTCTAATTATAAATCGACGCTTTGCAAGCAAAAATCTTTAATTTTTGGACGTGAGCTCCGCCAGTTGAGGTTGATGGTCGACCTCTTCGCCTTCAACACGTTCTCTGCCTTCTTTGAACTGCTTTTACCAGTTGTAAACATTGCTTTCCGATATAGGAAAGCTCACCGAATGCGTTCTGCAACATTCTATACGTTTCCGCAAACAAAATTGAATGCAAGTTCTTTGCTCAATCAATTCAGACATTTCAAAAATCGCCAGAATCATTCCATAGCGTCTCACAAAGCCAAGCGTAACTCAAACACTAATGAATATTTTTGACGTCAAATTTCACACAGATGTCGAGGACAGTGCTAGCGACCTAAAAAGAAAAAAAAAGATTGTCTTACTAAGAAAGTCTTACTTTTTGGACACAGTAGTGTGATTTAGTACGATATATTAAAATACATTGCAAAATCTGAGCATTTACTTTTCTGGTTTGTCAAGGCTATGATTGAATATTCAACACTTTATTAAAAGTATGAAAATTTGTTATTCCTTTTTCAAATCAAATAAGAGAACATTGTTGGGGAAAATATATTTTACCAGTTTTCAATACATAATAATAGACAACAATAATAATTACCGCTGTTTTTCTGGTATTCGTCCATTTCACATATCCAACCTATGACAACAACTTTTAATAAATAATTCAAAAGAGTCTGTACAGTAACGTCAAATTTATTCAATATCTTTCCGAAAAATTGGTTTTTTAAATTTTTTTTTATTCCCTCACTAAAAAGTATTAATGCATGTTATTTTAGGATTGTAACACACAATAAAAAAGGCATAAATGAATCGATTTTCATTATCTTTCCTCAGCAATTCAACCGTAAGTTTCCCATTCGTAAAAAAATAAAATCACAGTTCAGCAAGCAAAGATCAATAGCAACACGCGCGTTGCTTTAAACGAAAGAGATAAGAATAATAATAAAAACTTCCAGGCAGAAATATTTTTTGAAAGAAATAATGCAGCAAATTATATTCCATTCTTATGGCATAGATATGGATATGGTATGTGATAGGGTATGGAATTGGTGTTATGCAAAATCCGGTTTTCTCAGTGGCTGAATTTAACTTTATTCGCTCGTATTTAAAGTTTTTTTTTAAATCTCTTTTTCTTTTTCTCAGATTGGAAAATATTCATGACTTTTCCTATTTTAAAATATTAAAATCCATAACACACTATTTTTATTGAATTATTTGTTTTTACAATATAATATTGAGGCAATCAAAACCAGAATATATGAGATCATTTCATATTATTGTTTAATATTTATTTTAATGTTTAGAGTCGTTTCCTATTAATGTTTGATGAGATGTATAAGTATATTGCAAAAACAGATGTACATTTTACAGCTTAGTATTTGAGGAAAATTCTTCTAATTGTAAAAACAAATATACATACAAAACCAACCTATATTCGTATTTTTAATACACATTTATTTACTTATGATGAAGTTATCTTTTTTTACTAAAGAATTAAATAATGCGTAAAAATATTTTTACATGTTTGTATATTTAACCCAAATGCAGATAAATTTATTTCTTTGAGGTTAAAATAAATATAATAAATAAAACAAAAAATTAACACAAAAAATATTTGCTAATTTAATTTAACTGGATCTTTAATAAAACGATTACTGCACGGTTAATTCTTGATAATGGAGTTATAATAAATAGTAGATGAAATAGAATTAACCAAAATAGTAAGAAAAATTTTGGTTTATCTAAAATTTAGGTTTTTATAAAAATTTAGGTTTTTAAAATATTATGAATGTGTATACAGAAATTTTAATTGTGATGCAATATAAAGAAAATATCAATAATTTGATGGCTGACGTATTCTTTTGGAGCTATTTAGCACCTGGGGGCTCCATCTTAGATATGACAGGATAAAAACAGTTGCAACAATGAAAATTGCCCAGAATATATTTACAATTATAATAAAATTAACTTACACACATAAACAAATAAAAGAAAAGAAAAATATTTAAAAATTAAAATTAAATTTTGCGCTGACATTTCGGTCGAGAGGCTAGCGCTCTAACGCTCGGCACCACAGATTTCAGATTCGAATCCTGGCGGTGCTATGGATGTTTGTAGTGATTCGAATCCACTTTAAACTGTAGGTCCCGGTCTGTTTAGCCTAACGTGTGCACAAGATGACCGTGAGAGCAACAAACCAAACCTGGAATGCAGTATTTCCATTATTAATAACCGTGTCAAAAAATTTAATAGAGATGTGTTTAAGAAAATATTTTAAAGAAGGAAGTTAATAGCTTTAATATCAGAATTGCGCATGAACCATTTAGCAGAGGTAATTTGGCAGATAGTGATATTTTGTAAAAGTTTCAAACGTTTTAAAGTTAGATTTAGCTGCATAGGACAAGACCGGGCAAGCGTACGTGAGAATTGGGTAAAAGCATAGCAGTATAAAGAAGAATTTTGTCATCCCTGATCGTAATAGAATTTCTATTTATATGTGGGTAGAGCTTTCTGCAGGCAATACGAAATTCAGTTTTGGTGTACAGAAAATGTTGTTTCCAAGTTAAATGCTGATCGAGAATAACTCCTAAATATTTAGTTTGACTATTCCAAGGGGCAATATTATTGTTGATCATAATAACAGGTTTTCAATATTTTGAAGAATGCACATTTAAAATTAACTTCTGCGGACCGTTTTTACAAATACATAATACATTATATTAGTAAATATGTAGCAAAAGTTGTTTATTTCATTCAAATTTTTATTTTTATTTTGTGTGTGCAGAAAATTCAAAAGAAATATAAATTTTGAAAAAAAAAATAATAAAAATAAACCTGCATGCTACTTTTGACTGATAACGATGTTCTTTTTTTTATGTCAAAAAAATAAGTTTATTTTTAAATCCTGATGGAAATGATCACGCAAGCTCTAATACCCACGCACAAAATGTGAAAAAAATAAAATAAGAGATGTAAATAGTCAAATCATTCAATAAGACTTTTCTTTTATTGTACAAAAACAATCAACGATAAAATTTATAAATAACTTATTGGATAATGGATTTTTTTTTTTATTGCTAAACTTTTTGAATACATTTTTTTTGTTAGAATGTATAACATTTTAAATTATGAAAAAATGCAACTCTTCATTGCACTATTATAAAGGTAGAGTTTAAGACATTTATGAAATTTTTTTGTTTTCTAATGCAGCTGACAAACACTAAGACAATTGTCTTGGGATCCCGTAAGGCAGGCGCTGCACCGACGTTACTCATAGCACTACCCAGGAGGTGCGTGTAGCGAAGATAAGCTACGGACGCGGAGTAACAATACCTCCGCAACGCTCTATTATTATGCTAGACCGGAACCTACGGTAAAAAGTGGATTCCGAACCACTGCAACATCCATGGCACCGCCGGGACTCGAATCGAAACTTGTGGTATCGAGCGCCAGAGCGCGCTAGCCACTCGGCCATTCAGGCCCACAATTATGGAATTTATTCTTAAAATTTTATTTTGGAAATGTATGTCAAAATCGTTAAAATAAATTCATATTTATAAATAATTGTTCATGTAAATATTTGTAAGTAAGTAAAAAAAAAAACAATAATTGATTGCTAAATATAACAATAAACTCTGTAAAAATGTATTCATTTTCTATATTAAATGTCCTATTACTCAATATTAATATTATTGTCCCTATTTTATATTAAAATCTAAAATCTAAAATTTATATTAATCAAAGGTTTATTTATAAATCTAGTGCGTTATCTAAATTTTATATTAATTTTAATAATTTATCATGGCGTCTTTCTCAAACACATTTTTACACAGTTACTTTTTATGATTTATCATTTTTTTCAAATTAACTAAGTTTAATAATAAGATTTTAAAATGTCGCAACAAATTACGAATTAATTTTAATTTGCCATCCACAAATAAGTTTTTACCTCATAAAAGATTGCTTGTATTCAACTAAAAGAAGAATGTTTCTGAGATACATATTGCATTAATGAGACACTGAAATAACGAAGCATCATTAATTATGCTAATCTTTAGTGTGAGTCGTATAACTTTTTAAGTGTTTTGAACGATTCGTCTTTGTCATTACTCAGAAAAGTACGTAGCTTAATTCTCCCTAAAGTTGTCATATATAAATTATATTAATGAATGAGATAATGACACGAGTTACACACGCAACTCTTGGGTATGAATGATTTTAAAAGTGAGTCATCTCTGTAGATTTATTTGCATTTGTAAATTTAAGTATTGTTTAATAAATTTAAGTATTTCCGAATATGAATATTTCGCGCTGTGAATTTTCTAATCATAGTTCAATTATTACAAAATCACAATTCTTAGAATAATACGACGTTTAGAAATAATACGTACGTTTTAGTTATAAAAATACCTAAACATTCTTAAGGTGTTTCAATATATCCAGAAATTCTCGAAAATAAAATATTAAAATACTTTATATATATTTCGCAAATACTGCAAGAATTATAATGTGTTTTTTAAAAACTATTTTAGTAACTATACTATCGTAAGCATCTTATATTTATTTTTATTCAAAGTTTAATGTGGATTTTAAATAATAAAGCTCCACCAAACATCACATGGCACATAGTTCCTCATCTACCTTGAAAGATTTCTGTAGGAATACCAGAATAATAAACCATTAAAAAAATCATAGCCTTTAAAATATTGTTTCATATCTAATTTCTTAATGTTTCAAAAAAAAAATGTTTGATCTGAATGGCAAAATTAAATTAATCCGTAATTGATGCCTTGATGTTTCAAAACAAAAAAAATTGTCAAACTCTGTTTTTGCTTTGTCAAATTGCCAAATTTTTCAGTCTTGCTACTGATTTAATATTGTTTAAATTGCTTTTAATTTAAAAACTAAAACTATTAAAGTGCAGGGCAGTTCCTAAAAAGGCCTAAAAGTTCTCATTGAAGACATTATCTTCCATTGATTACCCATTTGTGGATTGTCCTTGGGATACATATGTAGTACATGAGGCAAGTACATATGTAACACATGAGACAAGTACATATGTAAGACATGAGGCAAGTACATATGTAGTATATTAAACAATAAATAGACTAGCATTTGCAGATAGAATGCCTCACTTCTTATACTATTAGTTTTGTTTTCATAGTAGACTACTATCCAAACAAAGAAATTTTAAATCAATCGTAAAAACATAAATTTTATTTGGAATGTGTTGGATAAATATCAAAATTACAAATTAAGCCTTGCACTGTAAGTGCAAGCAATTATTCTAAGCAGTTCTTAAGAAACACAAGAAACGAAAATTTAAATAAAAGGCATTTATAATTCTCATTATCCTTCCTTTCCAAAAAAATTATAATTATTTTTAAAAAAAATAAAAATCCTATTTTATTATTCTTACGCGTTCTAATTAAAAACCATTCCACGCTTTTCAAATTCTGCGGCAGACGATAAACTGATGTTGCCACTTGTCTGGAAAGGAGAAGTGAAATTCAGCACCTTTGGGCACAACATCCTGGATGCACATCGAATATCAATGAAGCTCGATAATGTATGGAGAATCGATACTGTCGCTCCTTTGTAGGCCATGCATCATCGCTTGAAGTAAGAGTACCATAAAGATCTTTGGATGCGATTATCGATGTTGTAGATGAAAAAGAATCTGATAAATTTTATGTGTGTGTGATAAATTTCAGATAAAAACTTCAGATGTACTTATGCTTAAATATCTTTAAATGCAGGATTTTTAAATGCAAATTTAATGTTTTGGAAATTCTTTAAAAGATATAATTCATTGCGCTGGTATCAAAAACTACAGAAATTTTGATTTCTTTATTTTTTTAATTTTGTTTTTTTATTGTTACAATTTGTACTTCCTTAAATTTATTTTATTTTATTTAGATATGGTCGTATTCTTTTCAGAAATACTCGAAAAAATTATTTTCAGAAAATAAATATAATTTATTATTATTTTATAGTATTTATTTTTTTCTTAAAAACTGGATATTTTGGGTTTTTCTTTTAAAAAAAAAAAAAAAATAGCTGCGGGTTGACTAAAAACAGTTTTGGTTAACTACCCACACATGCTTAGATACCAAATTTCTTTAACCTAACCATTATTTTTTATCTGAATAAAAAATCACTAAAAAATTCTAATTATTACTTTTAATTAAATTAAAATTAATGT
>BPLR01004464.1:0-157096 GCA_021605095.1 Caerostris extrusa | reverse complement strand
CAATAACATGTACATAAATGAGCTATAAAATCATTAATTAAACATACAATGACATATTAGCATTAAAGAAGTTCTGTTACCACTCAGTAGTTCTTTTTTGTGTTGCAGGTTAAATGGTGCTATTACAAACGGGATGACTTCTAAGGACTTGAATAGTGTCTCAATGCATTATAATCCTGATATATGTGGCTTGATGTGAAACAGAATTCTTTCCTCTTTCCCCAAATTATTGATTGTGTTGGATTTGTGGATATTAAATACATCAAGAAAATACGTTTCAAATTAGCTGTATAAATCTGTTTTAATGTCTTGGATAAAAGTTATGAGAAATTTTTATGAATGTTTGGGACACGATTAAATACAATAAACTCGCATCATTGTTAAGTAAATGTAAAAATACTGAAAAAGCAGGGATCGCAAGTAGTTTTTTCCCGTGAATCTAAAATTGTGGTTTAGTTCCCCGTCTTTCTACAGTAATTTTTTTCCACCTTGTTAACAAAGTTTAATTGGATTTCAAACTACTAACAAACATCCTTGCCACCATCAGGATTTAAACCTGAAGCCTGTGGTACCAAATGCCAGAGCGCTAGCCACTTGGCCATCAGGGTCGCCCAGTAGACCAAAGAGAAAGATATTGAGTATATATTGGGGGCTTTTGGTTAATCTGAATTGCTCTTTCTGAAATCTGGAATGTCATCAAATCGAAGAACTATTGTACCAACGATTTTCCTTTTGAGTTGTTTAAAATAAAACATGTCACAAACTGATGTTTCACAATTTTCACCGGAATTGATTTTGAATTATTCTTTTAAGTAATTTTGATGTTTTTCCAAACTTATTTTCCAACACATTATATTATTTGGGAATATCAAATGGCATAATAAACATCACAGTCATAGATTTTCCACAGCAGCATTTGGATTCTTATTTTATTAAATACATGGGGCACTATTTACATACAAAATCATAAATGGTCATTATAGTCATTATGGGGGGCATATACTTAGTTTCATGCATGCTGTTTAGGTTTATTTCTAGATTTGACATATGTATTGTGTAATTATTCTAGGTTATCTGTAAATGATTGCACTACTACCTAATACTAGCAGTTTGCTTACCAGTAGTTGATGGTATGAGTTGTTTCTACATGAGTTGAAATCTTCACTAATGTTCCTATTATTACTATTCATAAATACATTTTTTCTTTTCATCCTTTTTATTGTATAGTAATAGTGTTTCTACATGTATTTTTTATTCAATAATAATATTTCCTTATTGGGATAATAATTTTTAATTTCACTTTATGGTTCATGTTATTTTATTCTTCTTAATTATTGCTACTTTATAACTTTCAATATATAAAAGCATACGTTTCCATACAAAATTGATATAAATTCTTCCGATTCATTCGCTGTGAACAGTAAACCAATTTTTTCCCACAGAAAATCCTTGCCTCAATTATATGGCAGCATCACAACTTGGCAAAAAAAAATAGATTCTGTCCAACAAAATATACAGTATATTATGATAGTCATAGTAAAATAACATATGTTGCTTTCAAATGTCAGGCACTTTAGTTTTAGCTATTGACCACTAGAACAGCAAATATGTAGCATACTTAATATAATGTATTATAGAACCTATGCAATCACACAATTGATGTAATAGTTCTTATATAAGAAAACTATCAGGTACCATCGATATCAAACAGTAATCAACTACATAATAACATAAGATTTATTTAACTGTTTTTGAAAATATACCAAATTTCATAAAATCATAATAACTAGCCTGCTGGCATCTGGAAATTTAGATCATTTAAATATTTGTGTTGGCTACATGTAATAATTAAGTAATTTGAAAGGTTTAAAATAGGCATTAAAATATTTCCTTTAATTATCAAATTTAAAACCTAGACTGTAGTATGTGCAATGGAAAATATTAATCACATATGATTGTATACAAAATTTGGTGATTTACTTACATTTCATGCATTATGAAGGCTTCTTAATCACTTTAAGAGTAGAAAAAAAAAAAAATTCAATATCTGCACCCAAATGCATATGGCATAAAAGTAAAATAGTAAATAGCTGTAGGAGTCCTAAAATCCTTTATTTTATTAAAGTAACAATTTATGTTTTCAATAAATAGGGCAGTATAAACAAACTATAATAAATATTACAATTTTTAAAAAAGCAAAAATCAAAATGAAATACTTAAATAGTCAAACCCGTTTTTGTGAGGGAATAGGGATTGCATAAAAAAAAAAATCTTGAAACTTCAAAGTAGCTACAAAATATTGTTTGTAACACAATTTTTAAAAAATATTTTGATGCAATAAATAGGAACAGCATGCCAAAAAAGTCCCACATAGAAAATATGTACATCAAAACCTCACGATGTAGCAATACCTTACACATCTAATAAAATTTGTGAGAATTAGATGATATATCCGGTGGGCCATTTTTTGGATTTTATAATTTGCATGTTATTTTAATAGCCACCTGTTTTCTTTAATTAATTTTTATTCATAATATGCATTTTATGAATTTTTTTTTTTATATACTGCAAAAAGAGCACAGCATTAAAACAGGTTTGACTGTATTTTGAAAAATTTATTTCACTTTCCTGCTTAAAAATGTTAGTACCAAATTGAAAATTCATGAGAAAGTGCATAATAAAGTAATAGACGAACGCCCATCCTTGTAAAATCTGAAAAATGTTTTACATTCATTTTATGGGAACATTATAATAAATGATACTTACTTACCTTATGGCTGAATTATCATCTTCTCTGTAAAACTAAAAAAAAAAAAAAAAAAAATTATACATATTAGATTATTTTAAAACTATAAATATTTAAAAAAAAAAAAAAAAATCCAAACCCACATTTTACAGATGATTACAAATAAATTAAAATAAATTCTAATTATTCAAATGTAATTTCTAAATCAAGAATTATTTTCTTCTTCAATATATGTATATTACTTTTTAAGTTAAGTAGTAACATAATGTAGGATTAGTAAAATGTATATTTTTTCCTTTTGTGCATATTTTACTATTCACAAACGAGACAATTTTATTACATAATATTTAAATGATGAGCTTGTCATTGATTATAAAAAATTTTAAAAACCTAAATTCAGCAACATATAGAATTAACACAAATAGTATTTATTTACATAAATGGAATTAATAAAACACAATCATGTTACAGTGATAGTCCATGATGGTGCTATTTGTTGTATAAAACAGAAGATAGCAGATTAGTTACTTTTCTGAAAGATTATTTATTAGTAAAACTTTTCTATCTGAACAGTTTTACTAACAACATTATAAAGCGTTTCATAGGAAACTTTTATAAAGAGGCCTAATGTCTTCACTGGTTTTATGCAAAATAGAAGTATTTTTTTAAAAAAAGGATTCTATTACTTAGAAGAAGAAAATAATTTGATTCCGATAGTAAGGAAGTTGTGGCTACCATGGTTCATGGAAGACAACAATGATTTGTTACACAATAGTGTTAAGGGTGCCAGCTATTTAAATTATTGTGAATTGGCCATATTGCATTGCAAAAATAATTATGTGACACATTCTGTACCCTTATCCTCACAAAATGAAGTATGTTCACTAATTACATGAAGAGAACTATCAATAAATTGAAACACTAAAATTTTTAGTTTTTGAAATTCTTGATAGCATGGTAGTTAACATCACTTGGCCTTTTGAGAATTCTACAGACATGCCACTTTTGTCATAATGGCCTGGTTAACACCTACAGATATTGAGTCGGGGCACAGGAAAATCATCACTTACTAAAAAGAGACAGAATATGGCGATTTAACAGTCATACTCATCACTTTTTTACTTTTAGAGGAAACTACTACTGGAATTCAAGCTTGTTCCATTACAAGACAATACAACAATATCACACATTGATGGACTTTGTAATCCTGGATCTGAAACAATTCCTTCATGATATCTTTTTCATACGAAATGGCATATTCCACACATCACTTGTCCTGTACAAAATTGCCAAGACAGCATCTCACAGAAGTATCGACGATATGCATTAATTTTCCCTGAAGGATAGAATATACCACAAAGACCTTCATCTACATAAGATCTGAAAGCTAGCATTAATTTCAATGTTATGGATATTTCATCAAATTGATAGTTTGTAGTTTTTGAATTCTATGATATTGCATTCAAAATGAAAAGGATGCATTGAACATTTATATGTATGCTACAGTGTCAACAACTCTTGGAGAACTATGGTACTATTTTTTTTATTTTATAAATCACTAGTTCATTTGAATTAGGGGTTCAAAGGCCTCTAAATTAAAATGTGTGTGTGTATCCTATAGACTGCTAATATTTCATGACAAATCTCCATACACACAACTGTTTATAAAATATGTATTATTCTCCCTATTTCAATGTAATAAATTTCCAGTGATGTAGCATTCCTTTCTTGGATTAAACAATAATGCTTGCCACCAATGGAGCTATATAAAGACACAGACCTTCTGTGAAAGCCCAGCTCTTGTTGCACAATGCTACCATTTTTAGAGGAACAAATATAACCTACTTTTTGAACTTTTCAGTTTATTAATAAACTAATATAATTAAAACTGATTGGGTTTTATTTGATTCTTCTTCTTTTTCTTATTTATTTATTTATTTTTATTTTTTGCTTCTCAGTTGTAATAAATGAAATCTTCTTTGAATATTCACTACAAGTAAAATTCAATGGATTCAATATAATTATTTAAAATAAATTTCGATTTTTATCATTTAACACTTTTAATTCCTGTAGTAAAATACAGGATGTGGAAAAAAATTGAAAATGCAGACATATTATTTTATATATTAAATAAATGCAGTCAAAAAGTTATTAAAATTTTCAATTAAACTTCAGTAATATTTATAGTGTTGAATAGTCATGTATAAATAGAGTATTTATATAGAAAAATTGTTTTATTACATATAAGTAAATACAGCCAATATTTATTACCAAGCATCATTATATTATAAAAATGCCCAATTAAAAATAAAGAGAAAAACACTAAAACAACAAAATTAAGGTTGAAAAACCTTATATCAACAGAAGAAAATTTTTAATATCATGAAAATAACTTTATTAAGACACATTAAAATTCTTGTTAGTTTTGCTCACTAGAAGATTAAACCTGAAACAACTGAATCAAAAGATGTATTCATTAAGAGAGAAAACAAAGTTATATTTCATACATAATGCACACGTCTCTAGGTATTACAAATACATAATAACAATTTTATTTTATAGCCATATAAGTCTTTTTTTTTTAATCATATACAATCTTATTACAAATACAAGAAAAAAACATTTGGGCAAGAGCACCTGGTGAAAAGTGAGTGTTTTTGAACCAGGGGAATAAGACAAGTTGTGCAATAAGACAAGTGATAGAAGGCATTTCTTTCCTAATTAAAATATTGCTAAAAAAATATTTGTATATTTTAGATTAAAACCAAGAAAATTTTTATACATATTTTAAAGTGATATGGATTTTTTAAAAGTTGTTTTAAAATATTGTAGTTATCATATATGTGTGTGACTAGTTAAGTCAAATATCCAAATTTAATTAAAATATAAGAAAAGTAATAATGTGTATTAAATTGAATTATAAATTATTTATAATAGTTTAGAGTTAATCCCCTAAGAAGATATTAAGATCAATTTACTTAATGATTTATGAACAAGTCAACATAGAAACTATAATTCAACAGCAGCCTTGTTATTATTATTTATGTAGAAGTGTCATCAAACATTGTACATTTTCAGAAGGACTAGGAATTTATTTTTTAAAATTATACCATAATTTTCTGTACTTAGCTGATTTCACACAATTTTTAAATCAACATTAAAAATTGACTGCATTGGACAAAAAATTATAATAAATAATTTTTTTTATGACATGAGGACTACCAATATAAGCAAGATACACTACAAAACAATTTTAAATTATGGTTACAGAAGTTATATGAAGAAAAAACTTTAAAACATATGCATATATCAAAGTTTGTAGCTTCCATTATGGTACAAATTGATGGCCGTAGATTTTGGATATTGACAGATTTCATTGAAATTTTAATTTTGAACTGAACAAATATTTATCAGCAAGACAGTACTTAAAATTTTGAAAAATATCATTAAATAGAAGTACATATCATTAGTATTGTAAACACTTCAATTCGATTACACATAATTTTTTTTTAATTTAAAAAGTTAACAGTACATACACAAAAGTGGATTAAAATGTTCAGTTATTTTTGCTTATAACACGTAATACAATATTGAACCGATTTATACTTAGAGAATCGGCCGATAAATTACTGTGCAATAATGAATGTCACACAATGTAATTCAGGGTGACAGGTTCTCCAGACAACATAAAATTCCAGGACTTTCACAGGTTTTTCAGGTGAAATTTACAAAAATTCCAGATCATTCTCATAAAACCGGGACACCATAAAAGCTATTTTAAAAAAACCCTACAAAATGCGAAAATTATTCTACATCAGTGATTAATAACATTTATGTTTAAAACCTTGTAAAAAATAATGAATTTAACAATTTTTTTCGAAATTTGACAATCTACGGAAAATCATAAAACAAGAATTTCCGATACTTACGTATTAACGCTAACTTGGCTACAGTTGCGCCAATAAAGAGCAATCTTGTTGTTCGCATGCGCACGCAGTTATCTTTTGAACGCCAACCGCAGCTACAGAATTGGCGGTTTTTAAGTGGCGCCAATCTACACTTAAAATTTTTGTTCCAAATAATAAAATATATAAAACACTTCATTTAAAATTAAAACACTTTCAAAATTCAAAACACTTTATTTAAACACAAAGTAGTCAAACGGAATTCTGCTTCCCTCAAACCAGTTGTCTTTTTTAAGTCCCACATGATAAGCACACTGACTGAAATTGCATTTCCAAAACTTACGTTTACCAAAATAAAGTTTCATGTCATGGGAATTAGGACATTTTCGTTTTTTTGGTAAAAATATTTCGCGCCTGAAAAATAAAATTGCATCTTGTTCTGTTTCTGGCAAACCCCAAATACGCATTTTCGTAGCACTAAAAAATGGCGTCAAAAATCAGCAAATCTGTAGTAGATAGATTGGCGCCACTTAAAAACCGCCAAATCTGTAGCCAAGGTAGCGTTAAAACGTAAGTACCGAATTTCCTTTGATATCATTGAACCTTAAATCTTCATACAGAATTTTCATGATTAAAATCCCCAAAAAATTTGTCAAATAAGATTGTACGACTCAGTCAAAACTTTTACTATGGAAAAGTACAAAATAATTATACACAGAAATCTTGTTCAATCGACCAAGACTTACTATATAATACATCAGGTTTAGTTAGCAAGGCATAAGGACAGTTAGAATCTAATAATAGTATCACATGGGATTCTACAAAGCAAAAAGATCTAATATTTCCCATAATTAAAATCTATATCTATCTAGTAAGCCGTGGTTCGACAAAAAACGGGTCAAAAGAACGTCGTATAAGCGAAATTGTCAGACATAACACTTTCAAACTACGAACAAAATAATTATATTTTTCAAAAAATCAATTGAAGAAACAACTAAAATCATAGTAACAGAGTTATCTGAGATAAAATAACAGAACACATCTAAATGTTTAGTCCTTTTAGGTTTTTAAGAAATATTTTACTTTTTTGAGTGATCTTTCTTCAGAGAAGTCTCTCCATTTTTGTAGCATCATTACGCTAGTTATTCTAGATTCTTGCAAATCAATATTTTAACTTCTGTTTCTATAGCACTACCCCCATCTTTAGCGAAATTTTATGAGGCAGAATGCATGGTGGAAAATAAATTCTTATTTTTTTTTAGTATTATTTCTTCAATTTTGTTGACATTGTCGTCATTTTGTACTGAGCATTAATTTCTGATTTCTATTTCCATATTTTCATCTGCGCCGAGCAGTTTATTCCATTATTTAAAAATAATTGCAGTTCTTGGCATCAAGCTCATCAGGTTCTTGCAACTAATTAAGAAGCATCCTTTACAATAATGCATTAATTATTCCATCATGCAGTAATTTTACCAATCTTCTCGATTACTGTGGCTTTTTTGGTAGAATAAGTGAAGGCAAAAACATGACTTAATTGTATTTTTACATAGCATAATAAAAAAATATCACATCATTCAACTGTAGCGACACCTATTGATGGAAAATGGAGTAAAAATTTTAACAACTTCTACTTTCATAGTTAAAGTAATTTTCCCGCTAGAATGAAAACAGAACGTAGTTGGCGTTAGAAATGGAATAAAGATGTTGTAATTGTAAACATTGATTATCGTCTTTTTTACCGTATGGATTTTAATAACACTACGCAACCTTTATAAGCCGCCACATACTTGGTGACCCGTGAATTATTTGCAAACCGTGAGTTATTTACAGAATGACTGAAACTAATGGATCGGCGAAAAAAAGATGACGTAGCGCGGGTAAGTATCAAAATACCTCCTTTTTGGACAGAAAAACCTGAAATATGGTTCTTTCAAGTTGAAGCGCAGTTTTCAATTTGTGGAATAACAGCCGAGGATACAAAATTCAACTACTTAGTTTCGCAATTAGAACCGAAATTTGTTGAAAGTTTGTGTGACATTATAACTGATGATAATAGAACAAAATATACCGCTGCTAAAGAACGTTTGCTGATCAGGATCAGATGCCATGACTGATTTACGACAACAAATTGCATCTTTGGATAATAAACTTGAAAAACTAAGTGTCACAAGGAACTCTCGTTCCCAACCAAGAAATAGAGGTCGATACTCTTCTTCTCATCGAAGTAAGTTTCGCAATCGCTATTATAATCCTTCTGGCAAATACTGTTATTACCATTTTCGTTTTAGAGAAAAATGTTTTCCTGATAAATGCAAAGCTCCATGTGCATGGAAAAATAATCCTTCGGAAAACCAGAATTAGCGGCAGACTCTGCTGTTGAAAATGCAAAACATTGCCATCAATTCCGTCAACGACAAAAAAACGGGTTTACGCTTTCTGGTTGACAGTGGAGCGGACGTAAGTCTTATTCCTTATACTTCTAAACACAAATTTATTAGTGACTATAAATTATATGCTGCAAATAATACTGCAATCGATACTTTTGGTACAGAAATTTTAAATCTTGATCTGGGTTTGCGCCGAGAATTTCAATTCCGTTTATTGTGGCCAAAATTAATAAACCTATACTAGGTGCAGATTTTTTAAATAAGTTCAATTTATTAATTGATATAAAGCATAAAAGATTAATTGATGGTGTAACAAACCTTGCAGTTTATGGTGACGTTTCACCCATCTCTGTTAATGAAAGTGTAAATACAACGAGCAGCTTATGTAAATATTCTGATTTATTTTCTATGTATCCCAATATAACAAAACCAAATTTTCTTAATTCAAATGTTAAACATCATATTATAACTAAAGGACAACACATAAATTGTAAAGCAAGACAATTAGATCCAAAACGGTTGGAAATAGCTAAAAGAGAATTTAAATATATGCTAGACAATAACATCATTAGTCCATCTAGCTCAGAATGGGCAAGTCCCTTACATATAGTAAAAAAGAAAGATGGTTCGTTTCGTCCGTGTGGTGATTATAGAAGATTGAATGATTTAACTATACCTGATCGATATAACATACCTCGAATCCAGGATTTTCAACATATTTTAACTAATAAAACAATATTTTCTAAAATTGACATTACTAAAGCATATTATCACATTCCCGTAGCAGATGAAGATAAGGCAAAAACTGCCATCATCACACCTTTTGGACTTTATCAATTCAATGTAATGAGTTTTGGTCTCAAAAATGCCCCTGCAACATTTCAAAGGTTTATAAATGAAGTTCTTTATGGCCTAGACTTTGCGTTTCCATACTTAGATGATGTGTTGATCGCCTCTTCTTGCGAGGAAGAACATCGTTCAAATCTTAAAATAGTTTTCGAGCGTTTAGATAAATATGGTCTACGAATTAATATTAGCAAATCAGTTTTGGGAGTACATGTAATAGATTTTTAGGCTATCAAATATCTGCGGAAGGCTCACAACCTCACCCTCAAAAGATCAAAGCTATCATAGATTATCCATCGCCAGAAACTATGCACGAATTACGTTCCTTCTTAGGAATAATCAATTTTTATCGTAATTATATAAATAATGCCGCAAAAACTCAATTCCCTCTACATGAACTTTTGAAAGGATCTACAAAAAAAGATCGACGCAAAAATACCATGGACGGATGAATCCAGGCAAAGTTTTTGAAAAATGCAAACAAGATGTTGCTCAAATAGCGTTAATGGCATATCCCAACTCGGATTACCCTCTGGCACTTCTCACAGATGCATCTGATTGGGCTATTGGATCAGTTATTCAACAAAAAGAACCAAATGGATGGAAGCCAATTGCATTCCTTTCTAAAAAACTTAATGATGTTCAGAAAAATTACAGCGTTTATGACCGCGAACTTTTGGGTATATATTTATCCATTAAACATTTTAAGCATTTACTTGAAGGTCGAGATTTCGATATTTATACTGATCATAAGCCGTTAACATTCGCTTTTAAGCAAAACAATGATAAAGCCTCCCCCAGACAACTAAGACACCTACAATATATCTCACAATTCTCTACTAACCTATACCATATCAGTGGTCGAAACAATGTGGTAGCAGACAGACTTGAGGACATCGATTCACCTATTGTCGATTATGACTTGGTAGCTGATGCACAAATTAATGATGTTGAACTGCAACAATTGAAATTACATTCCAAATCATTACATTTTAAAGAGCACCAATTGCCATCAGGAAAACTCTTGTATCGTGATACCTCTACTTCCAGTATCAGACCATTCATACCAAAAATTTTCGAATGACAATATTTAATACAATTCACAGTTTAGCTCATTCTGGAATTCGAACTACTGTAAAAGAAATAACTAAAAGATTCATTTGGCCAAATATGAAAAAAGATGTTAAACAGTGGACTCAAACTTGCATCAACTGTCAGAAAAATAAAATAACTAAACATACAAAATCAGAATATTCACAATTTCAAGCACCAGATGAGAGATTTAGTGTCGTTCATATAGATTTAATTGGACCTTATTCACCTTCTAATGGATACACATGCTGCTTGACGTGTATGGATCGGTTTACCTCTTGGATGGAAGTGGTACCGTTATCAAATATCACTGCAGAAAGTATAGCAAAAGCTTTTTATGAGCATTGGATTACCCGATTTGGTGTACCTACTTGTGTTATTACTGACAGAGGCCCTCAATTGGTTTCAGAACTATTTCGAAGTTTGGGTGCGCTATGTGGTGTTAAAGTAAACCATGCGTCTTCTTACCATCCTCAGAGTAATGGAAAAGTTGAATGTCTTCACCGTACCTTGAAAACAGCTATTAGATGTCATAACAACGTTTGTTGGACGGACATATTACCAACGGTTCTTATGGGTTTGACAGCTGCTCTACATGAGGACTGTAAGTATACAATAGCTGAAATGGTTTATGGCAAAACTATTAAATTACCAGGTGAATTCTTTGAAGAATCCAGATTGCCAAAATCTGATGATAATTTCGTAAGCAATCTTCGAAAACAGATGGCCGACTTAAAACCATACCAAACCAAAAACAAATGTAAACAAAAGATCTTTATTCCAAAAGATTTGTGCACATGCTCACATGTATTTCTGCGAATTGACAGAGTTAAAAAAAACCTTTAGAACCCCCATATGAAGGACCCTATTTGGTATTGCAAAGATCCCCGAAAAACTTTCTTCTATCAATTAAAAATAAACAAGTTAATATTTCAGTGGATAGATTAAAACCGGCATATGTGTTACAACCTAATGAACTTCTGAATCCAACGTCATCAAATGATCATATATCTGTGCCGAGTGAGCAAACATTTATACCAAGTCAGCAAGTTGCACAACCAAACACAACAACACGTTGTGGAAGACAAGTAAAACTACCTGTTCGTTTTAATGACATTATTGGCTTTTCTTCAAAATTATAATTTATCTGTGTCCATTTTAAAAATTAACTTGATTTATTGTATGTAAATGTTTATATGTAATTGTATTTGTAATTATTTTGTGCAATTTAAATTTGTATCAATGTGTATTTGTTCGCTATTATTTGTATAGATATATTAATTCTTCTACCATTTTTAAAGTAATGTAACTTTGTTACTGGTAGGGGAGTGATGTAGCGAGCAAAAATTTTAATAACTTCTACTTTCACTGTTAACAAGGGAATTTTCCGCTAGAATGAAAACAGAACGTAGTTGGCGTTAGAAATGGAATAAAGATGTTGTAATTGTAAAAATTGATTATCGTCTTTTTGCCGTATGGATTTTAATAACACTACGCAACCTTTATAAGCCGCCACACAACAATGGAGGAAAGAGCCATATGCGTTTAGTCAGATCCCAACTAATGAAAGATATGAAACAGTTCGAGTTTGAGAATGTTGTATAATGTATTCTAGTACAATATGTTCCAAGGAAGGATTGAAAAGTAGCAGTTTAAATTATTGCAAAAAATGCATAAATATTTCTCAACTCGGATACTTTATTTCATAAAAATATTTTAATGCTAGATCTAAATTATCAAGATATAGCATAATACCAAAATTCTCCAAAATTAATTTTGAAAATGCAAATAATTGCAACCATATTAAGTAAATGAAATAACAATCCCGCTTTTAATAAAAATGTAGTATGCATACGATTGTTAGAATGAAACAACTGCATAGGAATTTAAAACTTTCAGAATTTTAAAGGATGGACTTATAAATCCCAGAATTTGTTACAAAAAAAAAAAAAAAAAAGAAATATCCGAAGCATAATAAATCCTGGATAACAATCTCTAGTTCCAGTATCTGAAGAATGCCTCTTAGTTGCTAAAATTTTTGTCTAATTCCTAGTTTTAAAATATTTTTAGCTCCTAAAACTCAAATAACGTCCCCACTTAAAAATATTTAAGCACACCGTACCGTAATTTATAATCTCTAGCAATCCTACTACTCTATCTAAATTATTTAATTAAAATTCTAATTTTTAAATTGATATTACTCTTTAATTAACGCTTCCAGTGTTAGACCTGACGACCATGACCCAATGTATGTTCGGAAAGAACAAGACAAACCTAAAAAGTTACAAAAAAATTTAGCAAATAATAATAATAATAATAATTCTACTCGTGCCCCCCCTTCCCCATATCAACTAGTAAATTTCTAACAAAAGTTCCGGAAATTCTTAAGCCAAAATGTTCATAAGTAAGGGCCTAACCTTATTTAACGCATTAATTCTTTAATTATTTCATTAATCAAAGCTGTTTCTTGCTCAACATCGTGAAGCAGTTTTTGTTTCTTGCTTTGCCATTCCTTTAGTTGCTCAGATCACCTTTTCCTTCAGGATTCAACTTTTTCTTGTTCTAAAGCGTCAGATTTTTTTTTGTCTTGCCATTGATTCAACATACTTGAAGATCAACGTAGCTTAGCACTGTTTTTGTTATTTTGATGTTTAAAATGACACTTGCTTGTACTCTATCGACAGTTTATTTCAGCCCAAAAGGCTTTCATCAGACTGATTCTCCACCATGCATTCTAAATTTAGAAAACCCAATTTCAATACAGGCATTTCCATGAAAAGTGTTAAATTGCTGCAAATCAGAGACTTCTAAGTTACTATTATCTTTGATCGTCTAATCTGTTTTCATTTCGTTTATATGCAAGCATACTTGCTTGCACTGAAGGAATATCACAAACTTCTCTATAATTTTCATATATCCTATCCCCTTTAATGCCAGATATCCAATTATTTGTATTAAAAATTAAATGCACATGGATAATGTAATAATAACTTAGATGTTATAAATAACTGCAGGGTCCAGGCATGATATCCCTTTGGTTAATCTTTGATGAACACTGAAATTAAAAATTCTTAAGACTTATATAGCACTTTTTATCTTTAAGAAATAACTCGACAAACTCAGCAATGTGCGGTAAAATTTCCAAAATTCTTTCAACTACTGCCGAGTTTTCGAGACATCGAATAGCGCAAAATTTTTGGGGGGTATTTTTTTGCAACCTATGTAATGTGTGGCGACGCGTCGTTCGCTCGTATCTCTTCGTGCTGAAACATCCTTGAATAAATATTCTAAGCTTCTAAAATATTCCATTATTTTCTACCCCGTTTCCTTGACCCCAGCCGAAGGCATAATAAATTGTACGCAGTCCACAGGTTCCGATGTCTAAATACTTAGAATTATCAGGGAACAATTCTAAATCTTTAAGAAAAAGTTTAAAAGAGTTTCTTAAGTTAAGATTGGACCCTTCCATAGATAACTATATTATTTTTCCAGATCAATAGATAGAGATGCTAAAGCATCCTAGAAATTTTACACTAAATCATCTGCACAAAGAAAGCTGTAAAAATACAAATTTCAAGTATCTTGTAACGATTTAATTTTTGATATTACAGAATCTAATAGCTATACCCATTTGTTGCTTTTGTGAAATTTTGTTTAGTGACTCGTCAAATTCTATTACTAAATATTGGCAATATACAGTAGAACCTATGTAAGTAACTTCAAGGGAGACGCCAAATAATTCGAGTTGAGTTTTCGACTTATGGAGGATTTTGTAAGGAAATATTCGACTTGTAGAGGTTTAGATTCTTTCTAACTTATTTTGAGTTAGAGAGATAAAATAAATGAAAATTCAAGTTACAGAGGTAATAAATATGTTTATTTGCAACTTAAAAGTTATATTATGTACTACAATAAAAAATCAAAATAATTCCGAAACAACCTTAAAGGTATCGAGTTGCAAAGGTTGTAAAATCAAACACTGCTAATGTTCGAGATATAGAGCTCCAATTTTATTTATTTTTTTCGAGTTACGGAGGGAAAATATATACCAAAATGGCTTGTGGGGATTGACTAATTATTTTGACATATAGAGAGGATTGAGATTTCGAGTAATGAAGGTTTTGGGGCTTGAAGGGAAGGGAACAAAAAATTTTTTCGAGTTTCGGAGGTTTTCGACTTAAAGAAGTTCTACTGTATTTATATTCTTCATGAAGTTGGTTAGAAAAATATAGAACAAGTTCATAAACGCTGAAGTACGCAATTTTTGTTCATTGTAGAGTCATATTTTTAGCAATAACTTTGTCTGGATACATAATTTTTAAAAAGGGTAATAACTTTTGAACTTGATCTAAGTGATGAGTGTTCTGTTACACAGTACAAAGAACATAGAATTTCTGCCTCAGTGACTTTTTCATATTTTAAAAAACTTTGCAAAGATTGATTTTCATCTTTTGAAATAGATGGACTATTCAAGACCATAGCAGATTCAATAAAGTACTTTGATCAGTTGGCGTAATAATTGATTTTATACAGATTGATACATTTTCCCTCATAATAGCTATTCGATGCTCTTTTGATTTCACATGGTTGGACAGGCCTTCCTTATACATAGCACTTAAAGAGAACACAATATTGTAATAAGTACACATACCAGAAAATTTATCAAATTTTACTTAGTAGCCAATGACAGTATTCTAGAACTTCAATCTATGCTTTTTGAAATACTGTTCTTTTGGACATTGCGAATCAATGTTTTAAGCCTAAAAAATTTGAAAAATTGCCACTTAACATTAACTTCTTTAGCTATTTCAAATTTATCTAAAATTTGCAATAGATATTAACCATACTATAGATATTTACATATAGATATTTGCATATATATTAACCATACTTAATTACTATAAAAATAGGTACAAAATATTGTTCAATTTTATTTTTATCTCTACATGAAATGAAGTTAATACATAATTACACTGCCCAACACAATTTTAGCTTTTAGAACTAATACATTTTTCTTATAGATTTTCAACTGAAATTTTCAAAATTGACTTCAGTTTTCTTCTTTTAACACAAAAAATGATTCAATTTTAAGCAAATCACACCTAACATTTATCACATCAAGAGAATGATGGAACACTCTTTTTAAAAAAAAAAAAAGTTAAGGAATTAAATGATCCTATTAAATCAATATAGCTACTAATTGAATACATCCAAAAAGCAAAACATTTCCATACAAAAATGTTCTCATGCATGTAATATGTTTCTTTTAAATAAATGAACATATCAACATTCCTTGATTCCGCCAGGAAAATGCGATTTCTAAGAGCGAATGCCATTCTGCTCACCGACCGTCGAAAAGTTTTTTTTCCTGCATTGCAAGCGGAACAAAATTCCAAAAATTAGATGAAGAATTAACTTCTCTATATTTATAAAGAATGTCAAGGAAGGTAGGGGGGAAGGGAATACCAGCCAGCCAAAAGATTGCAGAGATTTTTGGTTTAAAAAAACTTTTGGAGAGCAAAAAAGCAGAAATATCTCAACAGGAAAATTGAATCGCCATAAGCATCGTTTAAAGCATCGCTATTTAAGAAAAAAAAGATAATAATCGTTTAAAATATTGCAGAAAAATTTAATCGCTTAAAACACCGCTATTTGCAGCAAAAAAGAAAGATCAATAAAAAAGAATTGTTAAGTGATGAAAAAAAAAAAAAAAAAAAAAAAAAAAAAGGTCAAATTTTGTTGAGTTTTTAAAACCTAAGTTTAGATAGAAGTTAAGGCATAAGTTAAGTTTAGTTATTAATAAGCTTTTATTAGTTCCACCTGTTTGCTTGTAACTGAGCTTTGGACGATTGGATCTTCTTTGGGCTCGATTTTGCTCTACTTTAAGCGATCAGATTTAATTTAAACGTTGTAGGCTTATCAAGAACCGACGACAATAAAATATTTTGATAAGTTTATTAGAGAGTTTTTGCATACCGTATTTTGGAAGTCCGTTAGCTTTTTCTCCTTAGCGCGCATGCTCATAGGAAACATTATTACGGATACGCATGCGCAATTTCCTATGAGCATGCGCGCTAGGGAGAAAAAGCTAACGGACGTCCAAAATACGGTATGCAAAAACTCTCTATTATCTCATCAGGATTAGTGATTTTATTTTAACTTATGAACAGCAATTTAACCCATGTAGAATGAAAGTACCTAAGACATACAAACCTACGTGGGACAGTGGCACAACAGATAACGCGCCTGACTACGGATCAGGAGATTCCCTGTTAGAATCCTGGCTGGCTCGACCTATTCGCATGTAGCCTTTGTTTTACACACAATTAAATTATTGTAAGAACTATAGTTCCAGTCCTCCATACCGGGACCTCATTTAAATATTATAGTTTAAAAACACGCTTTTAGAGTTAATCAAACTAAAAGTAAAAAATAATTGTTAACATAAGAATAAAATGACTGACGAGAAAATGAATGTCACTGTTTTAAAAGCGTGGGGAGCTTTGTATGACATTTTTAAACTAACTCTGCATTTCGGAATGAAACTAGTGAAAAATTATAACGATTGATATCGAGCACTCCACGCTTTTAGAACAGTGACATTCATTTTCTCGTCAGTCATTTTATTCTTATGTTAACAATTATTTTTTACTTTTTAGTTTGATTAACTCTAAAAGCGTGTTTTTAAATTAATTCACAAGTAACACAGCACAACAAATCTATAGCTCGTTCTTCTAGCCGTTATCGATCAACACATCCCTACCTTCTATTACTACAGATTACAGAAGTACCACAAGAATTACTATAAATGGCGGATTTCCCCATGATAGGAATACATTCATCGGATGTGAGGAAATTTGGGAAGGAAGAAAATTAAAAACACAATCTTGTCGATCATTGTACAATCTTACAAAGTGCCCTAAATTCGTGTATTGCACAGCCAAACCGTACAAGCTGGTAATTATGTTAACTGTTCAATATTATTCATGCACATTATAATTCGTAAATATTTGAGAAATCTCAGAAAAAAATTGATCGTATTTCCCATACATCTTTTCAGTAGTATTTACATTATTTTTAGGCTGTTTTACAATTTAGTCCAAAGGGTAGCCAAATTAACCCCCTAGGATACATTTGACGACTGAGTTTCGTCATGCACTTTAAACATGGTTATACTTTAAACATGGGGTGATAATGCATTAGCGAGATATCTTTATTTTTAACAGAGAATGCCCATTTTTCAATGCAAAATAAGGATTTTTTTGGGGGAGGGGGTTGTACTGGAATTATCTCAAAATTGAGATTTTCTAAAAAAAAATTTTTATAGGACATTTTTTTTTGACTACAGTTTAAAATTCGGGAACTTAGCCGATATAATGTTCAATATAGTTAATATATATATATATATTAATCTTTAAACTTTTTGGACATCACTTCTATCTTTAAATTTAAAATGATCACATTATATTATTTAAAATAACAGAAGTAATTTTTAAACATTCACACATCTAGAAATCTATATTTTGAAAATTAGAGAAATAAAAATTCTTTTTTACACTCAATGCTTGGGAATTGAGGTGTATAAAAGGTTTATTCAATAGTAATTTTATATAATAGCATGTCCCATAACAATTATGCAATAATTTTTCTAAAACTAATAAACTAAGAAGTAAAAGCTGAACATTAATATGATGAATACTTTTTCTCAGATGGATTATCTAGCCAATGCTCAACAGACGTACTCAATAATATGAAATTTATTTTAACTCAATTATTATTATTTTTTAACTATTATTAAACTTTTTATGAGCTATTGTAATATACAATACTGTGATAACCATATAATATTATTATGCACTAAGTGTAAAAAAAAAGCAATGAATTATTGAATTAATTACAGTCTTGTTAGACCCAGACCTACAGCTTAAAGTGGATTCCGAACAACTATAAGCATCCATGGCACCGCCGGGACTCGAACCCGAAACCTGTGGTACCGAGCGCTAGAGAAATGTATTATAAAATTAGGAATACATTAACCTGCCTCTCTCAAGATGATTGTTACTATGTCGAATATTAGGATGTCTTTACTTTCTCAAGATCCCAAAATGTATCATAGAATACAGACAATTCAAAGATCAAAGTTACACAGACATAAAATGACAACAAAACATATCTATTAGAAATAAAATTATTAACATATAAAACCTGATTTTCAAGAGGTGTAATTCACCCTCTAAGTCATTTTTACTACAATGTCTAATTAAGAATATTGTAGATAATTAATTTTTTAAATAATAAATATTTTTTTATGGTACAGTATTAATTTTATGAAAATTCAAATTGATCTTATTCACAAATATTTGAATAGAATTGAACAATAGCTTGAAATTTTTAAACAATTATTTGAATTTCTGGAAGAAGAAATTATGGCCAACTATGACATAAGTAAATTTAGATCTACCGATCCAAAAATTATGTTTGGAAAACTACAAATTTAAAAATAACTTCATATCATTCTAACAATAAGTTACGGGTCTGATGGTTGAATGGTTAGTGCTCTGGCACTCGGTACCACAGGTATAGGGTTCGAATCCTGGCAGTGCCATGGATGTTTGTAGTGGTTCGGAATCCACTTTAAGCTTAGATCCCGGTCTCATATGACCGTAAAGCGTCACATGAGACTTCTCACCCACATCATTCCCAAACTGTAAAGGGACAACTCAGCTCTAAGCACAGTGGTGTGGTGTGGTGTGTAATATTAGTAACAAAAAGTTACAAATTTGCTTTAACTATAATCACATATCTACTTTTATGGTTTACTTTTTCATATTTCCCTTATTTAGATTTAAATATTATGATTTACAAGTCAGAAAAATAAAACTGTATCTATTTACAGAACAAATATTTAAAAAGCCTATATCTTTCTAGTAAAGAGGAATTATTTATTAATTTTTTTTTTTTTAAGGAAAAAGTAGAAACCTACAAGTTCTTTATCAACTGCAGAGGACTTTTTCTTTTAAAAAAATATTGGAAACATTTTTTTAAACAATTAATTGTTAAAGAAAAGGAATATAAAAATTATCACAAAGAAAGAAATCTATGTTTACATATTATACACAATCGCAATAAAAGATGCATGCTACTGAACTAAGGAGTCAAAAGTTTCATAAAGATTAAAATAAACATCAAAATAATAACAAATAAATATCAATATTGATTTTTCAGGGAGGAAAGTTGAAAAAATCAGTGAGTTGTTAAAAAAAAAATCAAAAAGCATCTTTTAACCTTTAACCATAATAAAAAAAAGCAAAAATGTAATTTTCGTGCCCCCACGAAAATTACATTGTTTGCTTTTTTTTATGGTTTGGGGGGGAGAGAGAAGGCTTTTTGCCTACATAAAACCACAGAAATATTAAGCCAGAAAGAATAAAAAGAGGGTGAATTACTAATTTTGCTTAACGTATGGCTACAAAGGCATGAAACAGAATAAATTGTTGTATTTTGATAGTTATTGCAAAACATTAATTTTAAAAACAGAATTTATAACAAACCAAAAAATAAACAAATAAACTAAGAAGTGAATGCCACTGATGAGTTACTGCTTAAATTACACAAGAAATAGAAAATGCATAGCCAATGAAAGCAAAGAGGATAGGGCAAAATACTAGAAAATAACTTGCCATCAAAAAAAAACAATCCTTATATATCAAAAATAGCATAAAAATAAACTAGATTGCTTTTTATACTGTACTAAAATAATGCCTTAAAGTTTTAGCAATTCAATGAATAAAAGAAAAGTTTTTACATGACATCACATATATGATTTGAATTTGTCAATTATATACATTTATTAAAGAACATATCAAGTTAATTATATTAAAGAAATTTATTTTTATTTCAATTAAGCTAATCACATTTTTGACTAATATTAAGTATTTTATTTTTTTATAATAGATTGAGTTACCAAATAAATTCTTAGTAATTTTTCATCTAAGCTTCTTAAATTTATATTTAAAAAGCACATGATTATATGAACTATACATGTATAAATATAATATGTGTAATCACTGTAAATACTGGTTATTTAAGTGATTATATTTGTAAAGAATGAAATTATATTGTACACGTGAAACCACTCTGGTGCTTTAAAAACCAGAACTTCAACTCTTTCAGCAATGGTGTCAAAGAAATTGAAATATTCATAACAAATTGGCAATGTGTGGGCTTTAAAACTAAACACTACATACACTAGATTCATCTTTATCCAAAAGAAAGAGGCATACAACCATTTTGCTTTGGATTGTTTGGATACTTGTATCTGGAGTCCAGTAATAAGCAACAAAATTGATCTACTGGTGGCATTATGGTCAAAAAAGCATAGTCTACGGAGATACAAGAAAAGTTCTTGCAAAATTATTCACACTTACTCCAAAAATAAACTAGATTGCTTCGACTACAGATAGCTTGAATTTGTCCAAGACTTCACGTCCAGATACTTAAGGATTAATCTCTTTTGAGCATGAGTAGGGTTAATTAAAACCTATGCTGCTAACATGCCACATTACCCGAGATTTGCAATATATCCTTGAAATAATAAGGGCTAGTGTTTGACATAAGGCAATGTTAGGAATTGTTTAAAAATACAGGAACCATAATTATTCATATATTGCAGCATATGGTACACTGAAATATTGAAGGCTATTGTTTTATATACCCCAGAGCAATCTCTAATTTTCCTATAGTTCTATTTTGTCATTTATCTGTATTGTTTCTTTGTATCATTTTGGCAATAAAATTTAGCTCTATTTGATGTTACATTCTGGGTAAGCAAATCTTATTTAGAAATGCATTTATATGTATATGTACACATATCCTGCCAGTAATATATCTATCAGTAATTTCTTGCCTATAATCTCAAATTATACATTAGAAACTTTGGAATTTCCTTCTGCCGATTACAGGCAACTGCATGCAATCCACGGATTCCCCCAACCCTTGAAACTTTCAGTAAAAATTTAAAAAATTACAGCAAAAACTTTTTAACGTACATCTCATGCCAATGTATGTAAGTAAATAAAAGTTTTCAATATTTTTTTTTTCCTTCTGTGTCATTAAAATTTATTTTTGAATTTTCAGAAATTTTATTTTATTATAGTAAAATACGCCTAGTAACATTTTCCTTTTCAGCATAGTTCTTATATACTATATATCTTCTTTTCTTGGTAACTCTTAAATATATTCAAGGTGACCATAAAATAACTCCGCTGATACACTAGTCCTTAGCAATCGTACTAAGGCAATCCAGATTCAAGTATTTCAAGGTATATCCCCAAGAATGAAGTGAAAAATAAGCTCTAAAAATTATGGTTACAACTATAAAATTTTGAAAAATTTAAATAACCAAACCCATTAGAGCGGTACCTCAACCAATAATGTTCACAAAATGGTTTGGCCCTGAAGGGGCAGTTAATTATAAGTAAGAACAATTACAATTGTTTTAAAAGAGTATAATTGTGGGTTATATAACACAGTATTCATATAAGAAATAACGATGTATTATATCTATACATTATATCTATACATTATATATACATGTATGCACACATACATGACACTAACTGTTATCATTATCCAATAGCTATTTTCTCAACAGTTGGTCACAGAGCTATAATCATTATTCCACAATAAAATTGTTTTAAATAAGATAAAAAAATTATCTTATACAAAGTTTTAACCAATAAATGCATTTTGAGAAATAAAGTACAAGACCTGCTATTTATATTCCAGAAAACATGAAAATGGTTTCTGGCATTGACATATAAAACAAAAGGTTTTGTTTTACAAGCAAGTTACTTTTTCACACAATTTATGTTTATTTATTAAAATACATCATTTGGGTCAATCTATTAGGAACAATATTAACATTGCAATATATATCAACATTCATACATACAATAGTATACTGTCTTTACACTTCACTTAATTACATAATATATAAAGTTGCTATAATTTAGATTTTTCAAAACTGCACTTATTGGCTAAGCTTTCTAGATAAATCACTTCTTTCTTTAAAACATTTTTGTAACTGGAAGTACAGCTTTATAATTAAGTGTTGAAAAAATAGTCATTAGATGACAATAACAGTAGACACCCTGTTTATAATAAAAATACATACTAAGTACAGATCATAAAGAGGACAAATTACTAAAAAGAGCATAGAAAATGTTAGTTACATGAAGCATATGAAATGGTTAAAGTACAAATATATTGTGAAAAACAAAGCAGAAAAAATGTACAAATAAAATAAAAATAGCATTTTTTATATTTTCCACGGAAAAAAAAAAAATCTAAACTGAAAAATATCTGCGACTCTACACGCTGGGTTACAAAACTTAATCAATGAAAATAAACTAATACAACATAAATTTCCACATTTAAAAAAAAATTTAAACACTGATAATTTTTTTTTTTTCCTTTTTACAATAAATTCTGAAGAGCAGAAATGGGCTGATTTCTGCAGAAATAGATTTGAAAGTGCTGTTAGTTCGACAAAAAAAAAAATCAAGAGAAAATAATTATTAAAAGTGAATAATATCCACATCAAATTGTTAAAAACGCACAATAAAATGTAAGAATGAGCCTTAAAATAAAAATCAATGAAAAATTATGTAAAAAGACAGCTTCTTTCATCATAATGTTATTATTCATTTTGATAATATAATCTTGTTATTCTTACAATAATATTTATTTCATACCTATATTTTCCTATACCTAGCGCTCAAACTACTTTTGCTATCAAACAACATTGGACAGAAAATCAACACAGAACACTTATGTCTAACATACAGAATTTATTTTTCTTCATACATTTTTATTTATTTATTTTTTCATCAGAAATTTTCAAATATAATATTTATTCATTACACAGAACCAGAATTAAAAGAGCATTATTACAATTAAAATATTAACAGACTAAACTTCACTTTTTAAGGTGATTTCTCAAAACATGTATATGAAAATAAAATCACTACTGTTAATGTACCAAAATATCATTTAATATTACCGATTGTTAATTATGAATAAAACACTTATAAATTTAGAAGAAAAAAAAAGGTTTCAGTTAATGTCTTAAAACAATAAAAAAGTATTTTAAATATATAAATAAAAAACATTTTATTACAAAATATAAGGAGTGGGGAGGGGGATGCAAAAATCTATAAGTATATAAAATTCAAACTCTTTCCAACTAATGTGAAATATTTAAGGCAGAAACTGGGTTACAGAGATGGTTTTTTTTATCGAGATTCACAAAAGAACTGGATTTGACAACAATAACATAGGAGGGCTTAAAGTACAGTACGATTCAAAAGTCGATATAACCATGAATTTATTAATATTTTCTTTAAATATTTGAAAACATCTCATAATTACAAGGGTATATAATTCAATTACTTTCCAACATTTGAAATTGCACTAAATGCTCAAAGTGTGAGCCATTGATATAAACTAATGTGGCAGCACGTTTAGTACCAAATACAGTAATATTGCCATATTCTTTTAAATTCGTGAACTTCCATACTATATGCATGAAATTTCAGCTTATTCATAATGTGTTAATATATTATGAAACTTCAGCTTGGCCAAATAATTTTCTTTCTGGGAGACTAAAGCAAGTTTTCCTTAAATTTTTCTCCAAAACCTTTTTAACAACCATTTATTAAATAAGAGTTTTGCCAAATTTCTAAACTAAATTTTAAGCAGCCTGTTGGCCAATTGGCTAGCACAGGCTTCCAGGTTCGAACTCTGGTAGTGACATGGATGTTTGTTAGTGGTTCAAAATCCACTTTAAAATGTAGTTCCCAGTCTAATTAGCCTGAAGTGTGCACAAAATGACCATAGAGTGACAACTAGATTACTAAATTTGCAATTATTTTAGTTTAATTTTTTTTTTTGTGAATTTCTTTCCAGACTATGCACACTGTGTTTGTAATAATGTTTAATGACGAAACTACTTTCATTTATCGACAGCTTGGACAAATGGTGTCTTTTTATACATATGTTGGCAAAGTAAAAATTAATTTTACAGGCAAGTACATGACTCTATCTGTAGAACATGAATTATGTTAAACTGTAAAACAAGTACATGATTTCATTAAGTTATTAAATTTATGGGTATATCAACGTTTAGATCATATGGTATAATTTCACATTTCTTATAAAATATGAGAAGTTTTGAAATTATAATTTGTTTGAAGAAATAGACATAAAAACAAAACCTCTTAAGTAACCAATATTCAGAAATAAATTAAATACGAATCATATTTACTCAGTCAATGAGATGTAGAATTTCTCTGACATATTATAATCTGAATGTATTCTAATAGGTCACCAAAATAAAATTTTAGACTATTCCCAATGAAATTTTAAATAAAAATTCATATGCATTTAATTGCTAATTACAGAACACCATTTTAAAAAATTATTAATTTTTAATTGAATTTATTTTTTATAATTAAATGTAATAGTTAAAAATTATGAAAAACTAACTGTAGCTTCACAGATATATATGGGTTTTAATATATTAAAGAAATTTTACACAACCTATTAATTTATATGATTAAGATTATTTTGATCATTTTACAATGGTTTGAGCTTTAATAACTCTTTACATCAATAAGAAATCGATGCCACAATATTTTCATATAAAATATGTTGTATATTTCTTAGTGTCAACAAAATACACAAAGTTGCAATTACACAGTCCAGTCACATTAATGTGTACACTCTTGTATATTCTGGCTTTTAAGGAGTGTGGTATTTAAGTAGTATTAAGTGGAATTCTTTATATACACTCCACTGCAATGTGCTGCCACCTGCCTTTTGTGATTGGTTATTTCATGTTGACGTCGAAAGTAGATGGTGGTGACTGGACTGTGTATTTCTTTTCTGCAATTTAAACCTTTGTAATTTCTTTTTAAAAATATTTTGCTGAATAATATGTAATTTTCTCAGTTTTTCTTCTTTCCCCTACTTGTTTGCATCCAATTTGCAATACATTATGTATGAAGTAATAAATTCCTAATAGCTGTAAAGATATTAAAAGGAAAGTTCATTTAAAAATAAATTAAAAATAATTTAATAATACCTTTTGCATTTCCATGGATAAACCATCCATTAAATATTGTAAATCGCTATCCATATGAATGAATGCTAGAAGAAAATGAAAAAAGATATTTATTCTTTATATGCACTTCAATCAAAATTAATTGAAACATAATAAGGAAGAATATAAATCAAAATCTAACTTCATGAAAAAAAAAAAAAATTAACAGATTTCAAAATAGAAATACAGTAATACATTTTTGTAAATTTTTTTTTATATATATAAAATTAAAGGCAAGATTAATATATGCAGGAAAAAAATTATAACATTTCATTAAATCAACAAATTAATAAATCTAGCTTAAGATTAGATTAATATATTAATAAATCTAGTTTCAGTTTAATGCAAAAGGTTAGAATTATACGAATGATTTCTGATTTTTCACAAAAATTATTTTTCATTTCATACTTCATCGCAATTTCTGTTTTTTATTCTAGACACTTCTTTGAAATTCATTTGAAAGCAAAAATTAAAAGATTAAAAAAGAAACTAAACTTTTTCACCTTAGCCAGTATACAACTAGATATAGATATTAAATATCTCAATAAAAAAAAAAAAAAAAAAAAATTATAAAAAAAATTATGACAACTAATGATTTTTAAAAATTAAGTAAAAGATTAAAATTATCTTTAAGAAACAGTTGAAATACATCATTACTATTTAAATGACAAGTCAAAAATACTATACTATTATATACTTAAAAACTATTACATATTCTTTCACAAAATGCTATATAAAAAAAAAAAACTTTTACACAGAAGCAAAAAAAGTTTTTTTTCAATAAGCAGGAGCCAAAAAAAAAAAAAAAAAAAAAAGAAAGCAAAAGTTACATGAAAAAAATTTATTTTAGCAATAGATTTTATATTATATAATGTGTTTTACATATATATAACAAAAGAAAAACTTGATTTAAATAACAAGGGAAAAAAAAAAAAAAACAATTTTTTTTTTTCAATAAATAAAATTAATTTAATTGGTAACGAAACTTTTACTTATAAATTGAATTTATGTAAACAAACTTTAAAAACCATTACATAACTGAATTAAGTCATGGTAAATTTATAAAAATTACATGACTATAACAATACCTATGAAAAGTTTTCAAAATGAAACAATACCTATAAAAATTTTTCAAAATGAAAAATCCCTATGAAAACTTTCTTTATGTAAGCACTTTTTAAATTTAATAACATAATCTTTAATATTAGTAATTGTTACATTTACTAGAAAAAGAAGTATTTCATTTTTACATACTTAAATGTGAAATTTTTAAAAAAAAAGTATCAAATTATATAAAATGTATCACATTGAATAATTAAAATTTTAAAAGAAAAAAATAACACAAGCATATATACATAATAATAAATTTATCATGTTTTGCATGTAAGCTAAGGAGAGTAATGGCACTAGAAACTAAAACAATTTGCTGATAGCATTTGGTTTAAGATCAGGTAAACTTAGCCGTAGAAAATAATTATAATTTATTACTTTCTAACATATTGAATATAATGAGATATCAAACCATTTAAATTTAGTTCATATTCCTACAAAACAAATGACAATGACAAATCAATATAAATATGCTCATCACATTTAATGTGACAATATGCTACAGGGATATAAAAAGAAATACTCTACAGAAATATATGTTTGTTACTTTTTGAATCTCGCTTTTTGTTTGTTTTTTAATAAATATTCATAATATTTTTTCAATTTTAGTAGGTTGTTCTTTGCATCTTAATATAAACAAACAACACTCACAAATAAATATAATGGATTAATTTTCATCTCAACCAGAACTTAAGATGAAAACTAAAAATAAATACTTTTAATGTAGATAACAAAAATTCAGCCTACGAAACTCAAAATTATTTAAGGTATTAAATATTGATTTTCACATAAAATGGGCAAGTTCAACCATAATACAAATTCCAATCTCATTTTAAACAACTTAATATAATAATTCAAAACTACTTTCAATAAACAATAATTTAAAGCGCTGTAAACATTAAAAAAACATTTCTGTTTATTTGCAGAATAACTTTCAAAGTAAAACATTTAAATGGCAAATATAGTTAATATCAATATATAAATAATTTACCATGCGTTCGTCCATCTCCTGCTTGAACAACTTTATATACAGTCTCAAAAACTTTGTATAGTAATAAAATTCTTAAAACTCCTTGAGTTTTCATTTTTCCCTGTTTCAAATTTACATGATATACACATACGCGCCATAGTCTGCTCGCATACAACTTCAATGCTGCCACTTCTAACTGTACATAAATGGGAATAATCGTTTTGGACTGAGATCGGAAAAATCGATTTAAATCAATGTTATCGTAAAATCGATTAATCTGAATTTTGAATTACTAAGAAGAAATTCAAAACTATGTGATTTATTTAATGTTAGTTTCCTTTTATGTCATATAAAAGGTGATCTAATTTTAACAATGAAAGAAATTTGGCTATAATCACGTGAGTCTCTGAGTGTCTTCTTCAAATAGTAAAAGAATTGCATTGCATGCTCATTTTTTTTCCGACTTCCCAGTTGGTATTTTTTGGCAGAAATGAAAATATTACAATGTTTTTAATAAGAGCAACACTATGGTGGACAAACTTTTTGAAGTGAAAAATATGATACAAATAAATTGAAAACAAAAATATCTTAAATAAAAGAAACATTTTATTCATTACAACAATAATATAGAATACACTGTAATACGACACATACATAATAAAAACATTCGTAACGTTTCATATTGTAATTATGCATAAATGCTTATTAATTATTATTTAAATTAGTACTTTTCCACTAAACATTTGTTTTGTAAATGCATGTTTTAATTATGCAATCAAAATTTCTGAACAAAAAAATATACTTTAAATTGAATTTTGCGGCAATTGCTGCAACTACATAATTAAAATTCAAACTCGATTTTTCATTTGTCTAAAATTCATTAGCAATTGGAAAACTCCTTGAAATTGCTGCATAAGTTCCAGGATAGCATAAAGTAAATTGAGCAAGAATAAATAAATTATAGCATGGAATGTGTTCATTTTTTAAATGGTTGGATATTTTCATTAGTCTTTTATAAATTTCAGCGTGTTAATTCTCCCATGGTATTAATTTTTCAGAATTTAAATATACATTCAGTCTTCTAATTTCTTTAAAGAGATAATTTTCGTCTATTTTAATGTCTGGCATTTCTTTACACGTTATGTGCATGCTAAAATTTACTTACTACTTCATACTTCATGAGAAAATTTAATTATTCTTGTTCAATTTACTATGTACTACCCTGGAACTAATACAGAACAAACAAAACAAAGTTGAAAACTGTTATTTCCTCTGATGATGGTTTTGAAACAATTCTTCGATATATTGAAAACATTTGATAAAAAATTAATCACTATTATAATATTTTTATAAGTCAAGAAAGAAATTTTCTTCAAATAGAGATTTATATTAAAGAATAAAGTCGTCCGAAAATTAAATTCTGTAGTTCTGTAGCTGAAATATGTTCACACCTTCATTATTTTGTTTCTCACGTTTTGCGAAAAATAGATGCTTTTATTATGTTCAAAATACATAAATATTTCAGATATTTTATTATTAAAAAATAATCCTTGGATTTTAAGATATTTGTCTCAACTTAAAAATATAAACAGAGAGGCATAAATAATAGGCCATAGCAGATATTAAAAGCCCTCTAAATATTTTTTTTCTTTTTGTATTCAACATTCGCTTCACAAAATTGTTTTAATGTAGCCACCTGAACATTCTTCTTCTTCATTGACGCAACAGCCATGGTGGGCCAGCCACTTTGGCCCGTACGTAGCTCTGATAGAGTACAACAGCTGGAGTGTTGTCAGTACTCTAATGAATTTAGTTTATCTATTGAAAACAATTCAAATGAGAGTACAATAAAAATATAGCCAATTGCAATTCGAGAAAAGCAGCCCGGATCATTGCTCGCAAGATTGTCAAAATAATTATTATTATAAAAAAAAAAAAAAAAAAAACCTTTAATGAACATTTTTTATAAAATAAATTAAATTTATTTTAATTCGAAAATATTATACAACAAAATTATCTGGAGAATTTTTCAAACAAAATTAACTGGAAAATTAACATATCTAATACTCATAATCCAAAAGACCGTGTTTCTTCAGAGATAAGAGATAGTGAAGAGAAAAATGAGGTTTTAAGTTTTATTTAACTTTTTCATGATTTGAATAAAAATAATTTTACAAACATGAAGTTTTGAAATAAGAATTTCAATTTCTTTTATAGAAACAGATAAGGGCTGAAGAGGCCTGGTGGACGCGTGTAAGCGTGGGATGCATGTGGATCGTGTAAGCGTGGGATGCGTGTAAGCGTTTATGTATGTAAGTGTGTGTGGATGCGTGTAAGCGTGGATGCGTGTAAGCGTGTTGGGTTTCCGAAATTAGGAAATCCGATTCAAAACATGGCAACAGAAGCCAGAATGCCCCTATGTCTGTGCGAGGGATGGGCACAATGAATCTATATGTAGGAAAGTCCTTCCCTTCGGCACAAAAGAGAAGGATGTGACCCCCACCCAGGTGCCATCCCTCGGGATGTTCTTTCAAAAATGTAGTGGCAAAATGTATGCACAGTGTTATAGACCTCATGTGGTGCATCCTGGTTAATCCTGAATATGCTATATATCTGCCATTCTGCTGGCGAATGGCCTTAGTCCCAGAAGTTGGAAAACGAGTACAATATAGAAAATTATAAGATAAAAAGTAATATGGCACAATAAGCTGAAAATTAATTAAAAAGCATTAATTATAATTAAGTTTTATCCTTTTTAATCTTTTTTTTCCAGAGCTTGAAAAAAGCAACTTCTTTGAGCATTTTTCCTATGAAATCTAGATAGTTTTTTTTTTTTTTTTGCTAATTTTACTCTGAAGATCATCACATTGGTATATTACCTTTCTTACTATTGCGTAATATTTTACAGGATATTTCCTTAAAAGGATTTGACCTATATTTGTGTTTAATGTGAGGACAAATAAAGAAATCTTTATGCTTCAAGCCCGTTGACAGTGAAGCACATTTCTAAAGTACACATCAATTTAAATCTTTAAATCTATAACAACATATCTTTCCTAACGTTTCAACTGTTAACCATGGATAGTAATGGTCGTCACTGGATAGATGTGTTGCAGTCACTCAGAAACGAGAAATCTCGATGGTGATTGTGACAATATATAGAAGAGTTTCTCATCGAAAATCTGTTACTTGAAGTTTTGCGTGTTTTTTCTCTTATACGATAAGCAGATTATGGATCAGTAGGACCAAAAATTCATCCTAGTATGCATCGTTTCCCGATGCCTATTGGTTGGTTTGTCGAGGTATATGCATTAGTGGAACACAAAATATCCAATGTATACATGTAAATATATTTATAGTATATTTCTATGAATAAGCAAAGAATTCTTAGAACTTTTTTTTAAGCTAAATTGTGGAGATTGGCTTATATATGGATCCGTTAATGTCGCAAAAAATGTAGGAACTTTTCCGTTAGCAGGGCGCAAGCGATAAATCGCCAAATATCGTTAAAAATGACACGTAATTACATTTCAATTCAATTCTGTAATTTATATTTCAAAATTTTAAGAAAAACAACTTTTTTTTTTTAAGGAAATAAGTTTTTCGTTTTATGAAAATAAGTTGTTTGATTTTCGAAATTGTTTATATTGCTAGTTTGTTGCGTCGTCGCAAAAACAAAAACAAAAAAACCTGTTGTTGGCAAAATTTGGGCTCGCCTAACGTAAAAGTAGCAAAATGTACACCAGAAATAATAATAAAAAAATCAGCTCATAAAAAACAATGGAAGTGGAAAATTATTTTAATTTTTTAGCTTACTTTTTAACAAATAAATAGAAGTAATGTGCTAGCTTCAGATTGGGTTATCAAAGTTCTAATTATCATCATTGGCATCTGGAGTTTTAATTTACAGTGATTTGATAAGAAATATTCCACCCGAATTTCCTACTTGGCAACATTTTCGTCCTCATGGCACCATGTTGAAACATTAAAAGAATTTTTTTTTTTTTGCATTTCGACTTATACATGGATCGACTTATCTTCGAATACATATATATATATATATATAAAAGACTCACAGTTAGGCTAGTTTTTCAAAGTGTTTATACAACAATTTCAAAAAACTTGATGAAGCAAAAAAGGATTAAAAGAATAAAAATGATTATTTAAAAATTAAGCTGATTTTTTTTTTATTTTTATAGTTATTTATTTAATTTGCGTTTCTTACGTTTTCTTTGCTGATTAACAATTATTTTAATATAATACAAAACTGCAATTCTTCAATAAACATCAGCATTATATTGTCTCATTTAAAGAAGATTACAGCTCTATTACAATGAAGACATGATTTGTGTAAGAATTTGTGTATGAAGACATGATTTAATGTAGCCAAAAGGTAAAAATAAATAAAAGATTTGCTAATAATGCAAAATTTTTCATGGATTTATAAGAGAATTAAGAATTTTTGTGTACTATCTATACATATTCTCTATTACCCCATCTTACAAATATATGCTTCCTTATAATAATTTAATACAGTGGTTTTTGAATCTATAGGACATGATTAAAAAAAATGTGCACCAACAGATTATAACAGGCATGCAAAGTATTTTCTACAAATAAAAACTAAGGGTTGTAGAATAACAAGTAATATAAAAAAAAAATTTTAAGTCAATTTCTACTTTTTTTCAGTTTATCTGGAGCCATCTATTGATAGATCTATGCAAATTAAATCTAAAAAAAACTTAAATTAATTAATTAAATTTAATTACTGAATTAATATTTGCAAAAACTGTATTAACATCAAGTGTCATCCACTACAAGTTCAAAAAATGTATTTGAACTTGAATGGATGAATAAAAAGTATTTTATTAACGATTGTAAATTTGAACAAGATATATATAGGAGAGTTTGAACTAATAGAAGGAATTGAAAAAAAGAAGCTGATAAAATATCGAAAATTAAAAAAAGGAGTAGTATTTCGCAATAATTAAAAAAAAAATTTTTTTAATTTTAATTGAGAAGAAATTTATACAATTTTCTTGCAAAGTTCCTTTAATTATAGATTATTCTTGCTCAAAATTATATTCAGCTGTGTTTATTTGTGTATTTAGAAAAACAATGTTTTGGGTGTCGAGTCCCCTTAAAGTTGGATTACCATTCAGATAATATGATCGTGCATTGCATATCTTCAGCCAATCAGATGAAAATCCAATCAGAGCCAATCAGATGAATTCCAATCAGACGAGTGGAAAGATCAGGCTTCTGATTGGCTGATGTTCTGCGACATACAATTTTAATATTTTGGGGGGATTCAGTTTACGTGGTATAAATTTCCGTTGCTTTTGGTCTGATGAAATGTAGCTATTGATTTTTATTTTTTGTATTAGCGAGTATGCCCAGTAGAAGAGGAAAAAAAATCTCTAAGTATTTTTTAATGAGCTAACTAATAATTTTAAAAACAGGGCAAAATTCATAATAATCTTTTATCAGAGCTTTAGAGTTAGAAACGATCACTTATGTACTTGATTAAATTAAACCAACGGATTGGAAGGCATGGGTGGTGAGCGGGTGGGTTATCTTTTTAGTCATAAAAAATAATTAAAACATGGAAACACTTTTAAATGATAAGATGATTAATTAATTGATTGAATTCCAAAATTACTAATTAATAAATATCTTCATACGCCACGAAAAATGTATGGCAGAAACAGTACTATTGTTTTGTGTCAGCCAAATTCCCTACCAGACATTACAGCAGAAAATTATTTATGAACAAGAACAACTCATTTACCAACTGATTATAATATTCTATTAATATCATTCATCATCAATGGCGCAACATTTCCAAGGGGGGAGGGGCCAAGGCCGTCTGCCTCCTGGCAGATTTCTTTTTTTTCTTTTTTACGGGGTAGGGTTGTCAGCACTACGCCCAACGCTCTTACAGTCATAGTAGATTCTGAACCATTACAAACAACCATCGCAGCGCCGGGGATTCGAACCCGAAACCTATTACACCATTCGCCAGAGCTGTAGTCACTCGGCGATGAAGCCCCTAATACCATTAATACTCTATTATTAATACTAAATTATTAATACTAATACTTAATCATTAATTACTCTACTAATTAATACTCCATTAAGAAGGAAATTTTATGGAACTATCTTTGATAAAGTTTGATTGAGATATACGTTGGCATGAAAATAACTATTTTAAAACAAAAAAAGTTAACATTCCAAATTCCTTTCACTGCCTCAAACTTATATGAATGATTTTTTTTTATATTTATGAGTCAAAAGATTGATAAGATTGGAATGTATCTATAAATTTAGAGTGGTCATTTCTGATATTGCTCTATATTAAAAATCTAATCATTAATACTCTATTAAGAAGGAAATTTTATGGAAGTGTCTGATAAGTTTGATTTAGACCAGGGGTGTCAAACTTTCCAGCCTCAGGGCCATACTGTTTACTCCAGTAAGTACCAACGGCCAAAGCCGTTTTAATTTTTCTGCCATTAACTATAATTCCTAGACTAGTCGCCGAGTACGCGCTCTGAGCGAGCATACGCTTGCTAAATTCGCTGGTTCAATTACTACAATTACTATTGTGTGTATCGGTACGACCGTGACACTTGACGTAATCTAAGTGGTTAAAAGCGGAAATAGGTAGGTATAACTAGCGAGGGTAACAGCGGGATGTTCACTAATTTATAATGTTAGTGGGATTCATTTCAATTATTTGTTAGTTGTTATGCTTAAGATAATTTTCTGCGTATTATGCTTGTCCATTAAGCTTTACCTAGCAAGTCAATAAAACCGAGTTATTATCATTCTGTGTTTTTTATCCAACTTATTACTGCAACAATAAGCTATTCGCTGTCGCGGGCCGGATTGATGACACTGGCGGGCCGGATTTAGCCCGCGGGCAGTAGTTGGAGACCCCTGATTTAGACACTCGTCGGCTTGAAAATAACTATTGTAAGTCAAAAAGAGTGAAAATTCCAAAATTCATTTTACTACATCATACTTGAATGATTTCTTTTTATTTATGGAGTCAAAAGATTGATAAGATTGAAATGTATCTATAAATCTAGAGTGATCATTTCTGATAATGCTCTACATTAAAAAAAAATGTTTTCAAAATCAGGCTCATGAATTGTATTGCTTATATTTAACTACTGTTTAATCTAAAAATATATGGTTAAATTACACTTATTAAATATAATTTTATTAGATTTAAAACATTTAAATCTATCAAAAGCTTACATTATGTATTTCTAATTGGGGAATAAACTAGCTACTAAAAGTTAAAAGTTGTGTGGGGAAAAAGCTCAACACCTTTTCTCTTGCTCAAAATTTTTAAAAAGTAAACAGTTAGCATTAGTTTTATGAAAGGCTGAATATAGAATTTATAAAAAATAAAAACTGTTATTTATTATTATAAATAGTAAACAATATTTTTTTTTCAATCTAATTGAACTCATATGTAGAAATAATTATTTAACATTGTATATGGGCTTATAATTTGAAAATGTACTTAATTTATAATTTGCACTTTAATTTATAATTTGGAGTAATAAAAAGACATATTTTCGTATTTAATAATGCTGCAAAAGGTACGAAAATAGAAAACAAATCCTGCTGTATGATCTATCTTAAAAGCAATTGCAGATACTAAATTTATGTCCCAACTAGAAGAGTTACAATTCTATATATAGTTCTATATAATCATTCTATAATCATTGTATAATCTATATAGAATGATGATTTTTCATAAAAAACAATTTTTATTGGAAAAGTTGCATAATCATCATCAACAACAACAAAAAGAAACGAAAAGAAATCAGTCAAGAAGAAATTGTTTAGGATTGAATAAAATATTTCTCATTATAATTGTAGGTATGTATTATGAAAATATACACATGTATTATGAAAACGTATATATATATATATATATATATATATATATACATAGGAGAGAAAAATATACATGTATTAGGAAAAATACATATCCTTGATAATTTCCAGTTTTAAAGGTGTTTAGAATTATAAAGAAATATTGGATATCAATCGTAGAATATTACAGATACAAAAACTTACATTTCAATGAAGAGATATACGAAAAACAAATATATATATATATATATATAGTAGTAAAGCTTCTTGTTATAAATCATTTCTTTTCTTGGAGGACAAAAACTGTATCAATAAGAAAAATCAATCTAGTTATTAAAAATTTTTGTTGAAGAATTTCTTTTTATTTTGAGTTCCAAGAGCTAAAAGTATATGGATTCTTTAGATTATCATTCTGAATTGAATTCACAATATAACAAATATTAAGATTGAACAACAAAATACTTCAAAACGAGATTATTAAAAAAGTAAGAAAGCTCTTAACTAATTAAATATTTAAAGGATTATTTTTTATTTTTTTGAAAGTCAATAAGAACAGAGGAAAAGAAATCAGAGAGAGAGGTATCTCAAACACAATGTATATAAAAAAAAAAAACTTAAATAATTTTCAAAAATTTAAAAAGGTTTATTCAAAAGAAATTTATTACGTTGATTTATTAAATTGATATACTTTATATTTTAAGAACAAAAATTACATTGCAGCTTAATACATATCTTACAAAATGTATAGAAATGCTATTTATTTACCATTAATTTGGTTATTTAATTTTTATTAAGTGAAAAAAAATGTATTGTATTAAAGTTGAGCCCCATGGTTAATCAGCTGTTCTTACTCTACGTATAAATCATGTTTACAGTTCTATTGTTCGTTTTGCGTTTGTTTACAGTATAATTGTTTGTTCTAAAGTATTAGAAAGATAATAAATCATTCATTGACATTTTTTTATTTTAAGTTAATGCAGGTTTATGGGAGTGGTAAAATAAAGGTTTGTTGAGCTGATCGTTGAAGATTAGGCTTGAAATATTTATATTTGATGTTTGTTTTTGAATGTTTTGTTGTTGTTGTTGTTGTTTGAATTTTTTTTTTTTTTGATTAGATAATACATTTCAAGGAAATATATAATAAATAGTGATTGAATTTTGCAAAATTTTGATCGATGAAAAATAACTAAAAATATTTGGAAAATAAGTATTTTTATTTATATTTAATTTAATTTTTCCTTTAATTTAAATATTCATAGTACTATCCATAAAATAATAGAAACAACATAGAATGCTGTATATTTCAAATAATGAATACTATGATAATTTCCACTTTAACGATTGAATTTTTTTTTATTTATAGCAGCTATGGAAATATGTTATTAGTTGATGGAACATCTTAATCTTCCCTAGAAGGAGATGAAAAATGGTAATTCTTAACGATTTTTCGTTTTCCTTAACAAAGAGAAGTTTGGTTTGTTCACGCTTTAGGCTAATTAGACCGGGACTTACGAAGTTTAGCATTGGATGTCAAACCATTATTAAGCATCCACGCTACAGCCAGGATTCGAATCTGAAGCTGGTGGTACCAAAGGAACAAAGAGAAGAAATTTATGAGAAGTCAAATTAAGATAAACCTTGAAAAAATTGAAAATAAAAGCTAGTTATCTTAAAAATGTCTTTATTTATTTTTATAGCATTATATTTAAATCATTTTTGTTGCAATTTCTTTAGGATTAAAACTTGAGAAGAATCAATATATTTTAAATAAAACCAAGCAGAGTTTAAACTTTATGCTGAGTATTTTTGCATGAAATGATAAAAATCTTAACCTTTTGTAGAAATATATGAATGACTCTGTTTTAAAAATTTTTAGTTTTGGATAGTGCATTCATTGTCAGTTTGGAATGTTATTTTTTATGATAGCTCAATTTTTGTTAGTGTTTTCTTGCGCTTTTGTTAAGTCTTTCGATATTTGTGAAGACTTTGATTCACAGGTCTCCTAATAGCGATTTATTGTATTGAATTTAAACTTTATGCTGAGCATTTTACATGAAATGATAACAATTATTAACCTTTTGTAGAAATATGAGAATGACTCTTTTTAAAATTTTAGTTTTGGATAGTGCATTCATTGTCAGTTTGGAATGTTATTTTTGATAGCTCAATTTTGTTAGTGTTTTCTTGCGCTTTTGTTAAGTCTTTCGATATTTGTGAAGACTTTGATTCACAGGTCTCTAATAGCGATTTATTGAATTTAAAAACTTTATGCTGAGCATTTTACATGAAATGATAACAATTATTAACCTTTGTAGAAATATAGAGAGAATGACTCTTTTTAAAATTTTAGTTTTGGATAGTGCATTCATTGTCAGTTTGGAATGTTATTTTTATGATAGCTCAATTTTGTTAGTGTTTTCTTGCGCTTTTGTTAAGTCTTTCGATATTTGTGAAGACTTTTGATTCACAGGTCTCTAATAGCGATTTATTGTATTGAATTTAAACTTTATGAGCATTTTACGCATGAAATGATAACAATTATTAACCTTTTGTGAAAATATGAGAATGACTCTTTTAAAAGAATTTTAGTTTTTGGATAGTGCATTCATTGTCAGTTTGGAATGTTATTTTTTATGATAGCTCAATTTTGTTAGTGTTCTTGCGCTTTTGTTAAGTCTTCCGATATTTGTGAACTTTTGATTCACAGGTCTCCTAATAGCGATTTATTGTATTGAATTTAAACTTTATGCTGAGCATTTACATGAAATGATAACAATTATTAACCTTTTGTGAAATATGAGAATGACTCTTTTTAAAATTTTAGTTTTGGATAGTGCATTCATTGTCAGTTTGGAATGTTATTTTTTATGATAGCTCAATTTTGTTAGTGTTTTCTTGCGCTTTTGTTAAGTCTTTCGATATTTGTGAGAAGACTTTTTGATTCACAGGTCTCTAATAGCGATTTATTGAATTTAAACTTTATGCTGAGCATTTTACATGAAATGATAACAATTATTAACCTTTTGTAGAAATATGAGAATGACTCTTTTTAAAATTTTAGTTTTGGATAGTGCATTCATTGTCAGTTTGGAATGTTATTTTTTATGATAGCTCAATTTTGCTAGTGTTTTTCTTGCGCTTTTGTTAAGTCTTTTTCGATATTTGTGAATACTTTTTGATTCACAGGTCTCCTAATAGCGATTTATTGTATTGAATTTAAACTTTATGCTGAGCATTTTACATGAAATGATAACAATTATTAACCTTTTTTGTAGAAATATGAGAATGACTCTTTTTTAAAATTTTAGTTTTGGATAGTGCATTCATTGTCAGTTTAGGTCTTATTTTTATGATAGCTCAATTTTGTTAGTATTTTCTTGCGCTTTGTTAAGTCTTCCGATGTTTGTGAACTTTTGAATCATGGAATGCTCCTAATGGCGATTTATTGTGATGAATTTAAACTTTTTGCTGGGCATTTTGCAAGAAATGATAAAAATTCTTAACCCTTTGTAGAAATACACATGAATGACTCTTTTTGAAAATTTTAGTTTTTGAAAATATATTCAGTGTATTCCATTTGCCAGTTTGGAGTGTTATTTTGTGATAGCTTAATTTTGCTAGCGTTTGCTTGCGCTTTTGTTAAGTCTTTCGATATTTGTGAAGACTTTTGATTCACAGGTCTTCTAATAGCGAGTTATTATATTGAATTCAAACTTTACACTGAGCATTTTGCCTGAAATGATAAAAAAAAAATCTTAACCTTTTGTTATATGAACAACCATGTATATGAACAAACCAAATATATGAACAACCATGTATATGAACAAACCAAATATATGAACAACCAAATATATATATAAACCAAATATATGAACAACCCTTTTAAAATTTTAGTTTTTGAAAATACATTCAGTGTATTCCATTTGCCAGTTTAGAGTGTTATTTTTGAGGTACAGTGAGTGTAAAAAGTATTCGTACAGTACGACAATTGATATAAAAGAGATCCGTTCATAAAAATTATAAACATAAATTCCATTTTAATTAATTATAAATATATAATAGAACATATTTTCACTAGTTTCATGTGAAATTGACACAAAAATAATTTTATACATGAATAAATATTTACAAAACTGAAACAATCCAACATCTTGTGGTGTAAAAAAGTATTCGTACATCAGGCATATATGGGCCAATACAATCATAATATTTCAGCTAATACCTTGTAGGATATCCTTTAGCTCGAATAACTGCCTTGAGTCTCTTTGACATCGATTCCACCAATTTTGATGTTATTGAGCTAGATATGGCGTCCCATTCTTGATTAAGAGCTGATTCCAAATTATTTTTATTTGAAATATGTCTGGATCTAATATTTTTATCAAGAATGTCCCATAAATTCTCGATGGGGTTGAATTTTCGGCGATTGAGGAGGAAATTTCATGAACTTTGGGGTATTATATAGTATCCAGAGCCTTGTGTTTCGGGCTGTGTGCTTGGGGTCGTATCATGCATGAAAACGTAATCACCAAGACCATTTTTGTTGCACTAGGTCCTAAATTATTTTTAAAATGTCAATATAAAGTTGATGATTCATAATGCCTTTAATAAAGACTAATTTGCCCATCCCAGAAGAACTCATACAACCCCCAAACAAGTAGACTTCCACCCCCTGTTTCACTGTTGGCACTAAATTCTTAGGATGCATTTTCTATATTGCGCTTTCTCCATACCATTCGTCTCCCATCCGATCCAAATATGTTGTATTTACTTTCGTCTGTAAAGATAATCTTTTACAGAAATCTAGACTTTCATTAACGTATTGCTTGACGAAAGACAATCGCGGCTTCGATTCTTCTCACTAACAAAGAATTTTCGTCTCACAACACGGCCATGGAAACCTTCATTTCTGCATGCATTTCGAACAGTACTTGCGGGACTGCTGTTCCCATGTTCTTTAGTTTTGATGTTAATGTAGGAGTACTTATTTTGGGATCCTTCTTTAATGGACGTACCAGAAACCGTCTGTCAGATGATGTCAATAGACATGGTCGCCCAGTACGAGAACTGTTTGAACCTTTCCAGTGGCAGCAAACATTTTTATGATTGACTGCACAGTTGAACGGGGTCTACCGACCAGATCAGAAATCTTGTTGTACGATTTACCATTTTTACGGAGCTTTAAAAAATCAGTTCTCTTTCGGAAACACTTGTCTCTTTACTTTTACGACCCATTAAAGAATTACGAATGTACGAATACTTTTTTACACCACAAGATGTTGGATTGTTTCAGTTTTTGTAAATATTTATTCATGTATAAAAATTTTTTTTGTCAATTTCACTTGAAACTAGTGAAAATATGTTCTATTATATATTTATAATTAATTAAAATGGAATTTATGTTTATAATTTTTATGAACGGATCTCTTTTAAACAATTGTCGTACTGTACGAATACTTTTACACTCACTGTAGTTCAATTTTGTTAGTGATTTCTTTCGCTTTTGTTAAGTCTTTCGATATTTGTGAAGACGTTTGGTTTACAGGTCTCCCTAATAGCTAGTTATTGTATTGAATTCAAACTTTTACGCTGAGCATTTTGCATGAAATGATAAAAATCTTAACCTTTTGTAGAAATATATGAACGACCCGTTTTTAAAATTTTAGTTTTTGAAAATACATTCAGTGTATTCCATTTTCCAGTTTGGAGTGTTATTTTTTGGGATAGCTCAATTTTGTTTATGTTTACTTTCACTTTTTGTTAAGTCTTTCAATATTTGTGAAGACTTTTGGTTCTGAGTCTTTTAATAACGAGTTATTGTATTGAATTTAAACTTTATGCTGAGTATTTTGCATGAAATGATAACAATTCTTAACTTTTTGTAGAAATATGAGAATGACTCTTTTTTAAAATTTTAGTTTTTGAAAATACATTCATTGCCAATTTGGAGAGTTATTTATTTTTGTGATAGCTTAGTTTCGTTAGTGTTTTGTTGCGCTTTCGATATTTGTGAAGACTTTTGGTTCACAGGTCTCCTATTAGCGAGTTATTGTAAGTATCTACTTATTTCCTCTTCAGGAAGTCATTTTTTCATTACTTTTATTAACAGTAAAATCAACTGGCAGGATGCATATCCGTTTTGAGGTTGCATCCTGATTATTGCATCTGACAGGGCATTAGTAAATCATTGGATACTTAACCTGAGAAATCCCTTTTAAATTATTAGTTTCACAATCTATAATTTGCTTTTAAGTAGTGTGTAAAATAGAGTTTTATTGTTATTTTAACTGCTGTATCATCGTTATTTCAACAGCAAATAATGTAATGAACCCTTTTTGTTTAAATATACTTCCTTTTTTTGTATTATGTACAAGTTTAAATTGTGCTAATTATGAGACAAAAGCATTAAGGACAGGATATATAACTGAATTCTACATTTTAGGAATCGATTTTATAATCCATTTCGGTATTAGTGGAATATTTTATTCTTAAATTAATGTATTTCTAAATGCATGTATATGCACCTTGAAGATAAGGCTGGAGATGTTCATTGTCTTAGAATAAGCGATTAGAGTAAATGTAAAATTTTGAGTAAACTAGATCTTTAAAATTTGTTTATATTGATGTGATTACAAGAACCAGCAAGTTTATTGGCTGATTTGTGCACATGAGTATGCACTAATTAGCTTAAAGCATACACTGGAATATTATTTTAAACAGCGTTTGAGTTTCTACGTAATGGCATTACAGCTTTTTGATATTTTTAATTAGGAAATAAGAAAATGAATGACAATATTAGAAAAAGCTTGATTTATTCAGCCTTCACTTTTTCATTCTTTTGGACATTTGAAAAATCTGCAGGATACGGTAAATATAAAATATTTTTTATAAATTTGCTTTATGTCATTTAATAATATTGTGTATTGCTATGATTCTAAAAATTGTTGTATAATTTATTTATTAATAAAAAATAACCTTAAAGAACATTTAAACTTTATTCGCAGTATTTAGAACTTAAATGAATAGTCTAAGACAATTTTCGATTATTTAAATTTGAGTGTTAACATTTAATTAAATACTACACAAATTATTACTTTAGTATTTTTTTTTTTCTTATAATTTTAATCGCCTACATATTTTCATATTGAGTATTTTATATAAATATTAATGTTTTAATCTATGCAATGTGTGGAAAATTTTTATATATGCATTTATATATATATATTTAAAAGTCATAAAAATTTTGAAGTTTCACATGTAATTATAAATTTAAATAAATATAGAGTAAAAATATCAACGTAGTTAAAATAAAATAAACAATCATATCTTCAAAAAAAATTTTTAAAATGCAAAATTACCAGTTTGCTTTGTACTTCTAAGTTGTTTAATACTCCTTAAGATAAACAGCTTTTTATTCTTGTATCATAAATATATTTAAATAAACTTTTATTTCAAATTTAAAGATTCTCTAAATTTTTGAATAAGATAAATAGGAATATATTACTTTTGTGCATTTTGTAAACAAATTACTTCGTATATTTTTTCTATAGTGGCTGACAAAAGTTTTGTGTCACTTAGCGCTTGTATTTTTTTACAAAATGTAAAGGTGCTTTGGATAATAATATTAATTAATGTTATCTTACTTTTTTCTTTAGAAGTAACATTATCTTATTTTTTTTTATAATGATAATCAAAATTTTAATTATTATATTAAGGTGTCATCAGTGATTTAAAAATAATCTGCATAATAGAAAGCTCATTAACTTAAAATTATTTTGTTGACATACATTGTTAAATATTTTAGGAGGATACATCTACTTCCCAATTGAGTTGTGAATTTTTAAAAATGAAGCCTTTGAGTTATGCATTACATTACAGTAGAATAATCAATAACATATTAACTTACATTAATTAATTAAATATTTGAAATTGCCAAAATTGTTTAACAAATATATATAATTCAAGAATATTACACCAATTCTAATATTGAAAACATTGCATTGAATTCAAAATTAGATGGGATTCAAATTAAGTGATGTAAAATTTTTGGCCACCACTGCCTATCAGTTTCACCCACCACTTGTATAGATATTCATATACATAGCAAACAATCCGGAAATATTTTCTCGTTAAAATGAATTGTTTCAATTAGGAGATAAATATCTTTATTTTACTATGTAATACTTATTTAATTTACAGTAGTGAGTCCTTAATTAGTTCCGGGTTCTTGGACTTACACCCTATATACCAAACGAATTTTTCCATAAGAAATGAAGGGAAAAATTATTATTCCATTCCCATGAAAAATTCTTATTGTTATTAGCATATTATAGGAATAGCATAAAATAATTTAAACTCTGTTTTATAGTAAAAACATAAACATATAGAAGTTAGATGAACATAGATAAATTAACATTTATCAAGTTTAGTTTTCTATCTCTTTTTTTCTCTACTTGAATCTGATTGAGGATCATTGCATTTAACTTTTATTAAAAATCTGTCCAAGGAATTCTACATTCTTCTCCTCTGAAATATGACGTCTAGTCATTCCAGACAATACTCTCATGGCTTGTTTGAGCTTTATTGGTGTGGTATTTATCTGCAAAGGTTTTGACATCCATCTATTTGGCAAAGTTTTGATGCACCCTAGTAGTATTCCAAATAAAGGGCGTATACCAAACAAAAGTTTTCAAATCCAAGTAGAGTTTATATCAAGTTGGATTTATTCCAAAGCGGACGTATACGTATGGACCACTTATAAAATGTTTAGTAATTTTTAACTAAAAACTAAATATAACTAAACTTAACTCTAAAATCTGTAACTTGAAAATAAGAGTGTTAAATGAAATGTGACGTTCAGTCTGTCCAGACAATGCTACCACTGCTTCTTTGAGCTTGACTGGGGTGGTATTTCTCTGCAAAGATTTTGACATACATCTATTTGCCAAAAGTTTTTGATGCACCCTAGTAGTATTACAAATAAAGGGGGTATGCCAAACAAATTTTTAGAGTTCATGTAGGATTTATATAAAGTTGGACTTATTCCAAAGCGTATGTATACCGAGGGACCACTGTATTAAACATTTATTAATCTCTAATTAAGAAACTAAAAATAATTATACTTAACTCTAAAATCTGTAACTTGAAGATAAAAATATGTTAATGTATTATACCAGGAGAAAAAAAAAGTATGAGGCATAAATGCTTTTGTAATGATATCTTATATACTTTTCTTATTAAATAGTTATTTTGTTTTTTAAAATAGAATAAGTAAAGTATATATACTATTGGTTTGTCAAAATATTTTTAACCATTGAACAAAATTTTTTTATTTACAACACAAATTCTAATTTTGTTAAAAACAAGGAATGGAAACGACGATTTCCATTTAACGTTCTAATTTTCGAATAAAATAGTTAAGAGATTTGAGAAGAAATCATTAGAATAAATAATCGTTTTTTAAACAGTTTCATACAATCATTTTTACAGGTAACTGATATAAAGAGTAAACATTAGGATCATGGCATCATTATTTACATTTATATTGCATATTAAATGACAAATAATTATCCTTCATAATTATCAACATGATTTTTGGATAACATTTAGATATATCATTTGAAACAAATACAGGTAATCACCATATAACTGGGCCATTAGGTTCTTGAAAAATGTCTGGTTATTCTAATTCGCGTAATATGAAGGAAAAAAATGGTACAAAAAAACAGGGATGTGTTTTAAAAATTATAAACTGAAAATAGTACTTTTTAATATAAGTTTATGAAGAAAACCTTATTAAAAAATAATTGACCAAAAAGTTCTCATACCTATTTCGTGATGTTTTCATTGTCTTTTAACTTTTAATCACATGTATTTTTAAGCAGCATTGTCCAAGACAACAAATTACTTCATAAATAAAAAGAAATATTTAAAACTCTTAAAAAAAAGTTCAATATTAATGCATAGTCGAGTAGTTTAAGTCCATTAAAGTACATAGTAAAGAAATGAAAATATTTAAAATATATTTATAATACTTTTTTTCGTATTCCTTTGTTAATACTTCTACTGGTGTATTTAGTCGAGGTTATTAATGTTAAGTAATTATTGATTTTAACTTACATTTTCGAAGCCTCGTGAAATAGTTAGTGGAGCACGAGGTGTTTATTTTGCACCTTCAAATTAAAACACAATTGTTAAAACCGTCACTCTGCGAACAAAATGACTTGATTTTCGAAGAAATATCAAAATTCTGTACAAAGCAATATTAAAATTCTTTACTTAAATATATTCAAATATATAAATATATTCTGTAAATCTAATACGACTTGCACACTCAAATAAAAATATTGAATAAAATGAAGTTTGTTCTTATATGTTCTTTTTAATGTGTGGGAATTTTCAATTCTCAAAAATATTTATAGAAATTCTGCATAATAGTGGAATTTTCCTCAATACTTGATTGCTGTTAAATGATGTTCTAGGAATCAACATTATGTGATAGTTATTTGTATATTTTTTTACACTACAGAGAATAATTAGTAGTCAAGTTAAAATAAGTATAAATTTAAGAGCAATTAATGTAGTAATCCGGTAGTTCTGAAACATTTTATGGATAAAATGTCAATAAAATCTTTAAAAAAAATCCATAAAATGTCCAAAAATCCAACCAAAAATAACAAGTAATATAAAAAAAAAATTTTTAAGTCAATTCCTACTTTTTTTTTTTCACTATATTGCATAAAGTCCTTTATAAATAATTTTCATTCATTTTTTTTAAGTTTATCTGGCCCCATCTATTGGTAGATATAGGCAATTTAAATCTAAAAAGCTAAAATTAATTAATTAAATTTAATTACTGAATTAATATTTGAAGAAACTGTATTAACATCAAGTGTCATCCACTACAAGTTCAAAAATGTATTTGAACTTGAGTGGTTGAATAAAAAGTATTTTATTAACGATTGAAAATTTGAACAAGATATATACAGGCAGAGTGTGAGGTAATAGAAGGAATTGATAAAGAGACTACAAGAAAAAATTCTGTCACACCTTTTCGTCATCTCTTTTTCATAATTAAATGGAAAATATCATTCACATTTTATTCAGTTTATTTCATATGAGCAATATATTAATCACATATTTTTTAATTCAGTATTAAGTATTTAAAAAATAGAAATCTTCAAAACAATTATTAGTTCCAATTAATTAATAAGTGTTTTAAAATGTAATAATAATTAACTAAAACATATTTAATCTCTTTTGAGAAAATAATCGAATATTTGAATTTCGGGGATCGTCAATAAAATGGGATTTGATTTGATTATAATTTTAATAATAAAGGCCCACCCACACATTAATAACCCATCTAAAAATCAATATCTCTAATGTTTTTGTGTTTAAAATCGAGAAATTCTCACCAGTTAGAGTAATTACAAGTCATTTGAAAAACTCTTAGTAATTAAAGTTTGTATTTATCCAAAATACAAACTTCACAAATTTATTACAAACAACTTACAAATTTATATATATACTGTAATTTATTTCTGTAAGAAATATGTCATGTAGCCCTTTAATTTATCGTTTCATTCCCCCCCCCCTTCCCTTGAGGTCACATCCTAGTATGAGAAGCTCTGCTTGAATTGAATAATATAATTGTCATCCTCTAATTCCGGTAATTCCGTGCATCATAAGTGTATAAGAATAGTAATCATGCAATAATTCACAGAAAAAATGTGTTGCATTATTGTGTATAATTCCTTTATTAGAAATTTAAAAAATTATGCCCTGGTTTAATTCCAAAGCGAAAGAGGAAATAAATAAATGAACTTGAGGAAGAGAAAATATATGACTAATAATTTTTACTATGTTATGATGGAAGGAATAGGAAGGTGATAAATATGTTGTTTACATGATGAGTTTATTTATACAGAACTCCCACGCAATGCAGTTCATTTACACAGTTACTAGCCATGTCTTTTTATCATAACATCTTTACTAACAAAGTGATTCAATAAGTAAACGAATTCTGTTAGCAGTTATTTGATCCTGGAATGACAGATGTTTTTTATTACAGATGAAAATATTTACATTTATAACACTAACAAAACAGATATTTTCTTCCTGGTATTTTTTACTGAGATAACTATTTAAAAGAGAAAAAAAATTCTGAGTTGATGTATTTAAATTGATAAATTTAACCAATACTGGATTTAAAATTCAAATAAAATAGTAAATACTATAATTGAAGGTTTATTTAAATGATTTTCAAACATTGTTTTAATAAATATTACGTATAGGTTTTAGAATCTATAAAAATTTACAATTTAAAATTCTGTTAAAACCATTATGGCTGTCTAATGCAGTTATATGTATAATAAATTTAAATTGTCTGTTTTCTTAATAGATTAGTAGATTATTAGCCCATATATTGATAGCGTCAGTTGATTCTAATTTTAAATAATAGAGTGTGATTTGTTTATTTCTTTAACTGGTGAAATACTCTTTTTCCCTCTATCATAAAGCAATCACCTAATCAACGTGAAGTTATAAAGTTATGAGGGTTAAAACATGACTAAAAGTAATAAAACGAAATGCATAAATCTCGAAGTCTTCAGATATGTATTACATAATAGCCTTATGGATTACAATGCAAGAGAGTATTTACTAAAAGAATAAAAGTACAATATTGATGAACTGTTTAAGCTGATATAATCTTCTATATAAAATTAACTTATTAATTAGTATTTTCTGTTCAAATTTTCTATTGTTAGAAAAAAACGGTTTCTATATCCATTTTAAAATAGAAATTCAAATGTTAGGATTTAATGCTACCATAATTTTTTTTTGAAATCGCGGCCATGTGTTGTTTATAACTTCAAAATATTTAATTAATACATTAAATTTTTAATTAAAATGCTGAAACGGGTTTTATTTGAAATTTTTTTTTTCGGGAGAACTTATAAAATAATATATTTTTGTTAGGTCTCTCAATTAAATTAAAATTGCTTTTATAAGATTTTGATCTACAAAAATTTTATAAAATGTTTTTTTTCATAAATTTATTAAAAATTTTCTATTTCTTCTTTACATATTCAAAAAGAATGTATACAGAAGAACTAGAAAAATTTTAAATAAATTATTAAATAAATCTTAATTAGATTCTTTTTGCTATATTTATTCTCTGTACTTTTTACATTTTTTTGTAATTCATCACTGTACATTTAGATACATTGTATATTTATTCCTCTTTCAAAAATAGTTCAATATAAGATATTTCAAAGAATTTTTGTATTAAGAATACATGTTATATTGTCTTACTTCTAAGATTCAACTACTTTTCAGTTATTTAGACGAAAAATTCAAGATAATTAGGCAAAAATTAGAAAAAAGATAAATTTACTATTTAAAACTTATAGTGGAAATAGTCAATTTAAGATTTTAACGATACTAGATGCTAATAAACCACAGTTTAAAATTTAAAATCAAGAGAATGATTTTTGTCTTTTATTTTTCTATAAATTATAAAAGTTCGAAAAGGTAACACCTACTAAGCAAAATGGTGTAATAAAGACAAATACTCGAAATCCTTTTATTTTTTAAATTTTATTGATTGTTTCAAAAAATGTATTTATTGAAATTTCTAATAAAGATTTATGGTATAATTCTATATATATTTTAGCTGAAATTTAAAAACAATTATTATTTTAACATTATTATTATTAACATTATTTTATTTTAAATGTTTTATTAATTTATTGAAGCTGAAGCCACTCTAGAGAAGCCAGTGTTGAATATAACTGAACCTTTTATTGATGTTCAGTTAAATTCCACATTGTACATTCAGTGTACAGGACGAATGCCCTTATTATGGGGATACAAAGACCCAAAAAGGTAAGCTGAAAACTGAAACTGTTAATTTTATTTATTGCAACGTCATATGTTCATGAGCGCCTTAATTTTCTGCTACTAAAAATAAAAAAAAAAAATCATAAAATTTAAATAAAATTTATACAATGTATACAAGTCACCAAGTAATATTCAAGGTATTTAAATGAATGAATTAAAATTATGTTTATTAAAAATATTTTTAATGAAACTATCTTTTATTTTGTTAAAAATATATAAAATGGTTTTGAAAATGATTTCTGGTTTTTGAAATGATTCCTGTTTGAAGGACCTACATTTATATCAATGCAACAGGATTTCCTAGAGATAGTTTCATTTAAAAATGGGATGAAATTGAACAAATGAGTTTCATTTTAGACATTCGTTCCGAGAATTGACAACGAATTTGTTATATAAATTCCTCAGCAATCCATTATCAATTCTAAACCATCACGCTATATAGTACATTCTGGTTCTTGAAGGCTATTCTACTATAGTTGAATAACACAATTCCGAAAATTCTTTTGAAATGCTTTCATCATCAGATTAGTAGTGCAAGATATAGAATACTTTTTGGATTCCATAAGATTTTTATTTACATTTGCATTCCATTTCATAAGATTCCATAGCATATTTATTTACATTTACATTCCATTTCATAAGATTCCATAACATATTTATTTACATTTGCATTAAATTCCATAAGATATTTATTTCAATACATTTCAGACATTCGTTCCGAGAATTGACAACGAATTTGTTACAAAATTCCACAGCAAACCGTTATCAATACTAAACCTTCACTCTATATAGTACATTCTGTTCTTCAAGGCTATTCTACTATAGTTGAATAACACAATTCCGAAAATACTTTTGAAATTCTTTCATCATCAGATTAATAGTGCAAGATATAAATACGTTTGATTCCATTAGATATTTATTTACATTTGCATTCCATTTCATAAGATTCCATAAGATATTTATTTACATTTGCATTCCATTTCATAAGATTCCATAAGATATTTATTTACATTGCATTACATTCCATAAGATATTTATTTCCAATACATTTTAGAGAATCGTTCCGAGAATTGACAATGAATTTGTTACATAAATTCCTCAGCAAACCATTATCAATACTAAACCATCACGCTATATAGTACATTCCTGATTCTTCAAGGCTATTCTATTATAGTTGAATAACATAATTCCGAAAGTACTTTTTGAAAATCTTTCATCATCAGATTATTAGTGCAGATATTGAATACTTTTTGGACTATTCATTATAGAAATCAACAAATATAAAAATTACAAATAAATACAAAGCAAAAATACAAATGTGCTATGAAATGCAGTAATGTAAAGTCATTGCCACATTGGAACATTTAAACACTGGAAGAATTTAAAATATTTTTCATAATAAAAATTAAACCATTACATTTACATTATTTAAACCAACTTTAAAAATTAAACTATTTAATAATTTTTAGCAAAAAATTTAACCATTTGTATTATTTTTTAGAATTTTTAAATATGAAAGAATATTAAAATTTATATTTTAATTTAAAACTGAAGAAAATTTGTTAAAAGTAACTTAAATAAATAGTTAACTTAAAAGTTTAGTTAAGTGACTATGTTATTGAATTTTTTTGTATTATTTTTAGAATCGAAACAAGAAGTATCAAGATGTGAAGACTGTAGTGCATACGAGTGAAGACGATGAAGGCCATAAAAGTATCATCCAAATCATCTTCACAACAATTTTACAAACAGGAGAATATGCGTGTTATTACAACGATATATCAGCCCCTCTGTATATATTTGTGAATGGTATGTTTTAAACTACATAGCAAAAACATTCAAAATGTGAGTATAACAAATAAATTAAAAACATAAATTATTCATAAAACTACTTTATTAACATAGGTGTAGAAATCTATTTTATTCTTTGGGATGATCTGAAAACACAGAAAGATTGCTTCATTTTCTTCTTTCAAGTTTTCCTTAATTCAGTACTAATAAGATTCATTCTAAGAAAACTTTTAAAATATCTTTCTCTCAAAATGTTTTTTTATAATATTAATCGATACCAATATTTTAATATATTAGGTACATATTTTGGGACCTGAGGGTCGAGTGACTGGCGCTCTGATGCTTGATGCTTTTGGGATTCGGGTTCCGGCTGTGCTATGGATGCATGTAGTGGTTCGAAACCCATTTTAAATTGCAGATTCCGGTTGAATATCACTGAAAAGCATTGGGCACAGGTCTGATAATCCTACCCCGTAAAAAAGAAACTGTCTCATGTTCGAGATCTGCTAGTAGGCAGATGGCCTGGGCCCACCGTGGGGGCAGCTGCGCCATTGAAGAGTTTAACGTGGATTTCGAACCAGTAACAAACATCCATGCCACTGGCCAGAATTCAAATCTGAAGCACCAAAGGTCAAAGAGCTAGCCAATTGACCATCAGGCCGCTTGCCATTGAAGAAGATATATATTTTATTATATTAGTTTTATTGACAGAAACGCTGTGTAATAAAAGCATATAAGGTTTTCATTATCTTCAATTTTTGTAAGGATGATTTAGGATTAAAAGTTTTATTAGTTTTCTTGCAACTTTTTTTTTATAATAAACGCTTTTAATTGGTAAAACTTAATGTAGAAAGATAGAAATAATCTTTATGGACAAAATTTAGAAACATCTAGAATTAGAAATGTTATTAGATTTCTTGTTAGCTAATTTTTTTTTTTTTTTTTTTTTTTTTTGTAATCAAAACTTTTAATTGGCAAAACTTAATGTAGGAAGATAGAAATGATATTTATGGAGCAAAATTTACTTTAAATTGACTGAAATAGGGCAGAACGTAACTTAAAATTTACCACATACATTAAAAGCTCATCTATCTACGCTTTACGTTCCAGCATAATTCAAAAGTTATAACACTACGCGTCCTAATTTTTTCTATTCAATTTACTATTCTTTTAAGTTATGTATAATTGAACATCTCGCAAGGTTTGTCCCTATTCCTTTTTAATTAAACAAAATATTTGCTTTGATTAAAAAATAGATAAGAATAGATGCTTTGAACGATCTGATATCATGATATTTTCGTTCATAGTTTTTTATTTATCTTTAAAAATTTTCTTGAGATTTAAATGCTATATTTTTGAAGTTTAAATGGTTGCCTTCCTTTTTAATACATTTTTTGTTGGTTACAAATGTTCTATTATATTGGTCTATTTATATTTGACTTTCGAAATTCTTTTATTTAGAAATAGTTATTGAGAATATTTTTTACATTACAATTTGCCAAAGCCCGCACGTATCTGCTAGTTCTATATAAGAACCCTCAAGGGAGTTTTTGATGTGAACTCTTACAGAATAACTTTTTTGAAATTCTAGAAAACCTAGGAAGTTTTTTTCCTGATAAAAATTTCTTCTTCCCGCGGCCAGTGGAGCAGAATATATACACCAACTTCAGGTCAATGACGTATTATCCTCCGGGGTATAAGATTTAATAACCTGCAAGGAGCAAACAGCAACGGACGAGATTCGAGTCAAATAATAATAATAATAAAAAAAAAAATATATGTTCAAGTATCCAAGAAAATAAAAACTAGTTTCAGTGAAGTATTAAATCTCCAAATATACTAGCAATAAAACTGAAATCATAATTGATTTTTGCATTGTTTTTTTTATCTTGAAATATTTTAAGCATCTGATGGCCAAATGACTAGCTCTCTTCCGCTCGGTGCCACAGGCTTTGGGTTCGAGTCCCGGCGGTGCCATGGGTGTTTGTAGTGTGGTCAAGTGGCTAGCGCTCTGGCTTGTTTGTTAGTGGTTCGGAATCTACTTTAAACTGTAGGTCCCGGTCTGTTTAGCCCTCGTGTGCACAAAATGACTGTAGAGTGACAAACCAAACCCATACGATACGAAAATGCTGGGTAGTTGCCCAAAGAAAGACATTGCCGTCTTTCTTCAGCGACTCTGAGCCAAGTCAGACTTCTAAATACGGGTGCTCCATCACAGCAGAAGCTGACCCCTTTCCCTCTATCCATGAGTAGATTCTCATGGGATGTCCATCCCTCGGTGTAGGACAATTGGACCGGGACATACAATATAACGTGGATTCCGAACCACTAACAAAAATCCATGCCACTGCCAGGACTCGATTCTGAAGCATGTGGTACCAAAGACCAGGTACTAGTCAATTATTCATCAGGCTGCTACAATTTTTAGGAGATGAATTTTTTTTATGCAGAAACGTAACACACTTGATTTGAATTATAAATTATTTCCGATGTTATGTATAATAGTAGTTAAAATAAATACTTTGGTTTAATTTGTTGTATAAAGTCTCGGTACAGAGTACAGAGTTCTTTCTTTGGTTTAACTTGATGTACGAATCTCGGTACTGGGTGTTGTAAACCACTCTGAAATCTTTCAATCATATGCACATATACTAGCCACTGTAGTATAAGTATTCAAATAAAGTAATTAACAAAAAAATGTTTGGTCAGCTGCAGGTATACCTTTTTGTTTGTGTTATTACTATACAACTTTAAATGAACAAAGTTTTAATTTTAGAGAAAAAATTATACGTTTTGTAACACCTATCAAAAAACCATGTCTTTAAAATTTGTTTTAATAGACAGTAGACAACAGTTTGCTGTCTTCATGTAAATTTGTAGAGAAATATAGGTGAAAAGATTAAAAAAAACTCATAGAGATTAATTATATAAGTATTAAAACGCATCTTACTTTGCTGTTTTTAAAACATTAAATTAATGTTTAAAAATTAAATAAATCCTTAAAACACTTAAATCTGATAATAATTTGATTCTAATTTTTTAATATTATGAAAATATTCATGTTTTCATAAATCTGCATTGATTAAAAGTACTACTTATGAGTTTTGAAATATTTATTTTTTCATTTTATAACATTTGCTTTTCTCAGTTTTCTATCTGAGTGATCAGTTTGTTCACAATTACTTTAAATTTTAAGGACAAACATTCCAAATTTTAATCAATTTTTACTCAGCTGCTGTTGTGCTTTTTCTCTCTGAGAAGTTTTAAATGATAACTCTTAATTTTCGAGAAAAAATTATACCTTTTATAACATGTGTCATCAAACCATGTCTACAAAATATGTTTTAAAAGTTTGATGTTTTTCTTCTACGTAGAGAAAGGGTTAAGAAGCTCTAAGAGCTATATATAAAAGAGCTATATAGATCTAAAAGCTATTTCAATCTTTGGGTTAAAAGATTCAAATAGTAATAGTAGAGATTAATATCACAAGTATTAAAACATCAAGCATAATAAAACAGCTTTCTTTGTTGTGGTTAAATCACTCTTAAGTTTTAAAACTTTGCATTATAGTATTTAACTGTTTTAAACTAAACAATTTAAATTTCATCACACTAACAAATTCATGTATAATTTATTTTTATTAGATGATTCTCACCTGCTACTTCCTTTGAATTATTTTCCATTCTTGACGCTTCACGAAGGTGTACCATCTGTCATACCTTGTTTACCAACCGTTTCTAGTGCCAATGTTAGTTTATGGAAAGTGAAACAGCCAATTGTTGAAAAACTTGAACTGAATGATGGACTGAAATACGATTTCACTGAAGGATTTCTCTTAAGAAATCCGACCAATTTCTTCAAAGGCAATTTCTATTGCTCAGCAGAATACCAAAACCGATCAGAAAATCTTACTTTAAATATAGACGTCTTATGTAAGTAAGCCCATGTATCTTTTATGTTCATCATTATATGTCTGCATTAGATCGAGTGCATAAATGGATTCTATTGAATGATTTAAATTTCTCTATATCTTTAGATATTAATTTAATTTAAAATGAATTTATTTTCAAAAAATTAAACATTTTCGTCATATAAATTTAATTTTTCTGCTTTTTAAGTATTGAAATTTGGAATTAGAATGTTGAAAATTATATTAATATTAATTAATATTGAATAATATTGAAATTTAATAATTTAGAATAATTAATATTGAAATTTTTTTGAAGTTAGCTAAACTTTTGATGGCTATCAAAATCTGACTTTCAATTTTGGCGTCTTATGTAAGAAAGTTCTTCATGCCTTTTTTGAAGTTCTATATGCCTGCATTAGTTCGAATTCATAAATGAATCTTATTGAATAATTTATATTTCTTTATATCTTTAATTATTAATTCAATTTAAAACGAATTTATTTTTTTATTCCTTGCTACATAAATTTAATTTTTCTGATGGAATTTGTAATTTGTAATTTGTAAATTAATTTGTAATTTATTGGAATTTGTAAATTAATTAAGACTGGAGTTCTGACTTAAAATATCGACGTCTTGTGCAATCATGTTCAACATTTCTTTGTTTTATACTATTATTGACTATTGTTTTATACCCGCATTACGAGGGTAAAGTGAAAAGTTCTGGGCCTGACAATGAATGACTGCGACTTTCAGTTAAAAAATGATTTTATTTTTCTACATAATCTCCCTTAGCGTCTCACAAAGCCAAGCGTCACTCAAACACTCATGAATATTTTGACGTGACATTTCACACAGATGTCAAGGACAGTGTTAACAACCTAAAAAGAAAAAAAAAAATTTAATTCCATATGCCCGGAAAATTTTAATTGAAAATTGGTTTTACTTTTTGGGCACAGTAGTATTTCAAATAATTTTGAGTTTTTTATCTTTGTTTTGTATTTATAGCAACGGATGTAATTAAATAATTTCTTTTGTACTAACAGAATTGTTTTTCTTTTCCTTAGCACAGACACAGTCAGTTCCAGAAATTTATATAGATGACCGCAATGCAAAAATATGTTTTACTGAATTCAACTTTTACTTTAGTATGCAAAGTCAAAATAAAACTTGGCACAAATATTAATCGCCCCAAATGGTCATTTCAGTTACTGACGTAAGTAAAATATATTCTTAAAGGTTTCAGAATCGATTTATTATTAATAAGTTATTTTTAAATGTTTTACAACCAATTTATTATTAAGTGTAATTATTCTTATATATATATAATTTACTACTGTATCAAGTTCTGAAAGTCTTCATTTTTTTTTTTTAGAATTCCATAATAATGTTACGTATTATTGTGTGTAATAATTTCAATACAAATTTTTATACAATAACTAGAGGACCAGGCAGACTGCCCTTGAACTGCCGTGAAAAAAATATAAAAAAACTGGAATCTGATTGCAACGCCATTTATCGGGTCCAATTGTGAATCTAAACCATCCAGGAATCCACTTAAATACACACACACACGTGACAAACACACGTACAGAAGAATTATATATATAAAGATATATCTATTGCAGTGCCACCTACCAGGTTCAGTTGTGAATGTTCACCATCTCGCTACCCACTCAAACACACACAAAATTTCATCAAAATCGGCACAGCCATTTAGGAGGAGTTCAGTGACAAACACACGTACAAAAGAATTATATATATAAAGATATATATATATTGCAGCGCCACCTACCGGGTCCAATTCTGAATCTAAAACATCTAGGGACCCACTCAAACACACACAAAAAATTTCATCAAAATCGGTCTAGCCGTTTAGGAGGAGTTCAGTGACAAACACACGTACAGAAGAATTATATGTATAAAGATCAGCATGTTTTATAAAACGATTTTAATTCAATTTGTAATAGTAAACTATTAATGCAAAATTATTGCGTTATACTTGAATAAAGAATAAAATTAAAATTATTTATAATTCTATTTAATTCTAAAAATGGGGTTTTATTAATGGGTTCTCGAGTAATTTTCATACTGGTATTTCTCATTATATAAAGCTCGCCGATAATCATTCAAACGTTTAATTTTTGTGATATTTTGAGAAAACTTAATACTGAAAATATTTGGCCATTTTTAATAATTTTTAATCTTTATAAATATAAATTCTATAGATAATTTAAAATACAGAAGTGTTATTTTTAAGCAATTTCGAAGTGTCTATAAAATAATTTTATTACATGTAACATTATAATTTGCACATTATATATGATAATGGATTTAAAACAACTCAAATTTTCGGTGTTAATACAGTTTAGTAAAAGAGCACCATTTTGTAGCTTATATACATAAAAAAAGTTTGTTCATCGATATTTTAAGGATATAACGTTTTAATAATAAAATTTATTGAATCATTTTCGCATAAGGGTTTTCAGCATAGAAGTGGCCTTTTGAAATGTATGTTCTTTTCTTTTTGTAAATAGGAAAAAACAGTTTCAATAGAGAACTCGATAATCAAAAAAGAGTACCATTCACAAAATAATAAATGAACGTGCAGCTTAATAAAGACACCATTTTTGGTTTATATACATAAAAAAACTTCTTCATGCCGTTTTTCCGAAAATACCGTTTTCAGGATAAGTTTTAATAACGAAATTTATGAAATCATTTTCACGTAAATGTTTTGAGTACAGAAGTGACCGTTTAAAATTAATAATATTTATAATAAAACCTATGTAACAAGCAACAACACCATTCGCAAAATAATATTTGATCATGCAGCTATACAGTTTAGTAAAAGAACACCATTTTCGCCTTATATACATTAAAAATTTGTTAATCGATATTTTCAGGATAACATGTTTTAATAATTAAATTTATTAAATCATTTTCACATAAGCCTTTTGAGTATATAGCAGTAGCCGTTTAAAATACGTGTTTTTCTTAAGGAAAAAAGAGTTTCAATAGAGAACTAAATAATAAAAGGAGCACCAATCACAAAATAATAAATAAACGTGCAGCTTAATAAAGACGCCCTTTTTGGCTTACATACATAAAAAAGTTGTTCATTGGTATTTTCAAGATAATACGTTTTAATATTGAAGTTTATTAAATAATTTTCCCATGAGTGTTTTGAGTGCAAAAGCGCCATTTTAAAATTAATTTCTTTTTTTTTTTTTATAAATAGGAAAAAAAAGAGTTTTAATAGGAGACCAGTAATAAGGAAGACCACTATTCACAGAATGATATCTGAAACACTGACAGTTACTGAAGTTCAGAAGTCAGACGAAGGCATTTATCAATGTAACGTAACAGATCATTCAAATAGAGAAAATTATCATGAAGTTGAAGTTAAAGTGTATGGTAAGAGTTCTCTTTTAAGATGTGTATTTATAAGTAATAATACAAAAAAAAAAAAATGTATTTAAATGTAAAATGTATGAAATGTTTGAAATATCACATAGTTAATTTATCAACGACACGATTAAATAATAATAATAATAATAATAATAAATATGAATAATCTGTAAAAATATTTTTACAAAACCTTTACAAAGTTACAAGAATTTCAAAAATATGTTTTGCTTATTTTTGTTCTTTTGTAGTTCCTGATTTATAAAGACTCAGGTTACGCAAAAGCGCAATTTTGTTTACTCGCAGACATGATGCCAAGATTTAGCACAAATTCTTTAAATTTGTTTTTTTAATAGAGCGAACTCAGTTCGATTCCGTCATGCACCATTTAACAGTTCGCGTGTCTGCGTCGGATATGGGCACTTTAAATTTGTAGAATTCTTCATAGGGTTTGAAGGAGTTAATGGAGAATAATAAAACTCGAAAGTTACGTCTTTGAGGTATTACGTCCTTTAAATGATGTCCTTGGGATTGTTCATTCCAAAATTGTTGTGGCATCAAAGGACAATTTCGGCCTACAGAAGTGATTTATTCCGTGTGTGAAATAAAGTGATTAACGAGAAGGAGCTGGATTATTAAGTGATTAACGAACGTGAACGTATAATGTTTTATAATTTGATTAATGAGCTTGTCAAGTTCAGTGGCCTAAGCATTGAATAATAATCTCACAAAGGAGAAATTTTTTAAAAACAAATTAATGATGAAATCTTTGATATTGTAATCTACAGGGTGATTATAATTGAAGTCCCACTTTCAAAATGCTGTAAAAAAAAGACCAACTCGTCACATTGAGTTAAAATTTGAACTGAAGATTTGATATCGTTTCTCCCTTCTTCAAGTATTTGAAAAAGGGAGAAACGGTATGGCATTAAAAAAGTTCCACAGACTTTTCCCATCCAATTTGGTATGACCTTGCCGTGGTGGATGGACCTTCTACTAACAGTGTCACAACTGTTGAATGACTTGGAAGTCATTTTTTCCGTCAAAAAACCGAAATAATCAAAGCGTGCGTATCAGTAATATATATATATATATATATATGTATATATATATATATATATATATATATATATTACTGATATATTCCTTTACTTTCGACTCTAACTCCCACTTATTATAAATTGTTAGTTTTGGTTTGGTGTACAATGTAGGCCAAGGTGGTTTTATCCTTTGAGCGGATGTATATTTGGCGCTCACTATGGTGTATATCACTTTAAACTTCAATTTCATGGAGTATAATCTTGGCGAAGATCTTCATTTCAAAGTTAAAGGAGATATTCTAACAGATCTACAGAACGCATTCTATCATGACACACGACTCTTTACTATACTTCTTGAGGTTCCCAATGCCCATTCTAAAGTTCTAAAAGACAACATTTCATTCAAAGTAACTACTTTAAAATACATTGATTATATGCGCATTAGCAGGCAAGATAAATGACTCATATCTACAGATAATTTTAATACTGCCCGTGAATTGGTAAATATGAAGGTTCTTATGGGCATTTCAATATTAACATCTCTTTTACCCAGAAAAAAATCTCAACTCGATTTCTACTTCACAACATCCCTAACAATATATGCCTGGCAGACTTCGCAAAAGTTCTTGAAGAAGAAAAAATATTTAGTCATAGAACTCCAAAGATTTTCAGGAACGCGAACTAAGTCTATTTTATTTACACCTGTCTTAGTAACAGTTACCTCTTGGAAGCAAATTTACCAGATCATCTCAGATTATGGCTTACACAACAGAAAATTTGTTTTCTATAAACCTAATCAGTGCTGAAATATTTAGTATTTCAGTGAATCAGTGTTTTACTATTAAATATTCATCGAATTACTGAATTTGAAATAAACGATGTAATCGATGATCTGGCAGAAGATAGAAAATCGAATTTTAATTTAGAATTTAAGTAAGCAATTTTTTTATAAATTAAATTTTTATTTTTTGTGCAGAGCTCCTTTGTTTTTCTTTTTTATGTAATTTGAAAGAAATGGAGTGCAATGCAATAATTATTAATAAAATAATTAATTAAATCGGATTTTAAACTTTAGATACAGTCCCTTTTGCTTTAGTTTAGAATGACTTATTGATCTTCCACAAACTGTTACGCTTTATTTAGTTGACCACATCCCCAAGATAAAATCCTACATAGGCGTATGCTTACACATACGTACATATTTGATTATTTAATTATATTTTTATTGCAAATTAAATTTACTTATGTTAGAATTACGAAATTTTTTTTTTTTTAAGTTTTAACAATTAAAAATGTTTAAAAAAATACTTTTTAATGTATTTTATATTGCAGAAAATGTCCAACAACCAGTGATCAACTTTACTAAAGCAGTGGACCGAATTGTTGAAATTCAGGGCGAAAATGTCGATCTCATTGCAACTTTCACCGTATTCCTTTTACTTCAAATATTCGCTCCTCTTGGACCAAAAACGGCAACCACTTACCTCGCCAGCACTAAATACATCCTCAAACCCTCAGATTCAGTCTTTATTTTAGAAATTTTAAATCTTTCAAGATCGGATGCGGGGATTTACACTGTGACAGCCCATACATCAGGCAGAACTTTCAATAAGTCTTTCCACCTGTACGTTAAAGGTACTTTTTACTGTTTACATCCTACACAAATTTGTTTAATTGATTTAGCTGCTGGAAAGCTATTAAATCAAAAGGTATTTCATAGTACTTTCCTTTTCGCTTATTGTAGGAATATTTTTGTACTTTGATTTTTCATAGATATAACATTTTAATGCTTCATTCCTTAGGTATATTTAATTTGAGAACGTATGTATTAAATGATTATATTACTTGGTTTATATCATTGTCATATAAAAAAATTACGATAGAATTTTTTTCATTATAGTGTTATTAACCCCCATTTTAAGATTTTTTTATTGTCATTATATCATTTTTTTTTCACTTAAATATGAATGGGTTTTTTTCTATACACATAAATAAAGCATTTTATTGTAAATAAAATTACCGAATGTTACATTTTAGAAATATTTTGGTCTCTTTTTAAGCGAAAAAGTAAGAAATTTTATACTAATAGTCATATTACACGAATTATAATTCTAATACTATGAATTATCATATAAATTTAATATTGATTTATAAGTTTAAAAATATTAATTGCTTCAACAATTTAATAAGGATGCCAGAATTTTCACGTTACTTAAAATTGAATTATTCCTTTGTTTGAATATATATGTTGAAAAAAAATTATGGATATTTACTTAATTTTCATGCTATAAATGAAAATATGTTTTCTTAAATAATTTCACGAATAGACAATCTGATATTTTCTATGATGACATTTGTTTGATAAGGAAATTATGATAGTGGTTAAAAAATACGAAATACTATATCAGATATATGATGAAACGCCACGAAGAAACTGATTGTTTTTATTGAAATTGAATATGAGTAAAGATCATACACAGGTGATGAAATGGTTAAAAATTTAAGGCTGTAGGACTATCAATGCCTAGTAACTGTATATTGAATGTTGTAACGAGAAATTGATGAAACTTCCGTTTCATCGATACTTGCATATATATGTCTATGTAACGAATGATGAAGCGCCATAATCTTATCCTGCTATACATTCTTTCGGACATTTTTCAATAGATTTCTCCATATCTGTAAAATTTGTGTTGCCTGAATCTTACATCTTACTATGTCTACGCATGTTAAATTGGCGAAAAGTCTAATGATCTTGCTGGCCAAGGAAGAGTATAAACAGCACGGAAATAGTATAGAGATATGCACGCCGTATAGAGGTTGGCATTGTCTTGTTGAAAAATGGCCCCTGTTATGAAAGATAAAGCAAACGGTCGCAGGATATTATCCATATTTGTTGAGCTGTTAATGTTTTAAGCGGGATGACTATAAATGGCCTGTTGTTGTAAAATATTACAAATCATACCGTTATACCAGGGCTGAATATTGTGCGCCCACTCAAAACAAAGACTGATGGTGACTTCTATCTCTGCCACCTCCACACACAGAACCAATGGACATCTGCTCCAGGACTAAAGTGGAACTCATGGCTGAACTCTTTGCAATTCCAGTCTACTGGTGGCCATGGTGTTTAGCTGCTACATTACTCCCGACGAATTTGTCGATATTATAAAATTAAAGATAGGCACTAAAGGCATATATGAGACTAACCATACCTCAGTCAATCACAGTAATATGATAGAAACTACCACAATTGGTATGGAAAAGACTATAATACGCTGGATAACGGACAATGATGCCTATGGGGCAGTTCAGGCCTGTGACACAGTAATACAAACTTACCACATATTTGTGTACCTTGGCCCTTCATTCTACCGAAAAGTTACTTGTAGAAATTATTGCTGCCAACACTTTTTCACAGAAGTATAAGTAATGTGCGGATAGCATGGTATGATCAGCCAGCTTTACGTATACCTTCTATGTGACAGCATTCCAAATTAACCAGTTGGCTACAAGATCTTCTATTACATCTTAAATGTATTTTTGTTTTGTCTTCAGGGAACTGCAACTCCAAAATCGAAGATAGTAAAACTGTCCATACTTTATATCTGTTTTATAGATACTAGTTGAGCAGTAGAGACGCGTGCTTCGACCGAAGTTACACATATTTTTCGTGAAAGTTTAATCATATGCACACTTGAAATTTCAAGATGGTGATTATTTTTAAAGGTGCTTCGAGTTTGTTTTTTTTTAGTGGCCTATATCTGAAAAATTATCAATACATTACTGAACAAATGCCCGTTCCTCCTTTATAAACCTAAAAGTATTTATAAAATCAAAGTTTTGAGGATTTATGACCAATTGCTAATTTTTAAATCCCTCTTTTACTAAGCAACAAATTCAATATCATGCAACAAGATGTTTGAGAAGATTACTGAAATTTGTAGAATTGACAAAATCATTCATTCGTAGAGGAACTAGTAACTACAGAAGTTTTTTTTTTCAACATTATTTTTGGGTTGTAAATCCACCCTTTGAAAAACTATGCAGAAAAGTGGTTTGCATATTTTAGAAGTTTCACTGTTTTATTAATTATTTAATTTAGACTTTGCCTTTTATTACGTAATTTTAATTGAAAAAATTACATGGAATGATGTTCAATGTAAGATGGAAAGTTTTATGAATATCAAAGTAAAACAATTTTTTTTTAATATTCAGATACTCCTGTCGTAAAAGTACAGAATTCTTCTTGTTGTTTCATTCCTGGACATGCATATCAACTCCAGTGTGAATCTAATGGATATCCAATACCCAACCTTTCATGGAAATGGGCGCCTATGGTAGATTGTTCTGGTGTTGCATGTGATGACAAAAGAATTGGAGAAATATTGATGAAGCCAGAGGCGCCAATAATGATACACAATGGTTCATGAATATTGATGAAGAAAATGTTTGGTCTCTGATGAACGTAACAGCTCAGCATTCTGGATATTATAAATGTATTAGCCAGAATGAAATGGGTATTGCAGAAGAAGAAATGCAATTCATTGTTTCAGGTAAATGGAATGTGATCTAATAATATAGAATTATACAATTTAAATTTATTCTGAAAAAAACTATTTTATTTTTTTATCATTTCTTTATCGACAGATTATTAATTTTCTAAAATAAATAGCTTATTTTTCTATTTACATTTATTTAAACCCTTAATTAATTATTTTTCACATTTATTCATGAAATATTAAAAATTAAACTTTAAAAAAAAAAAATGTTTCCTCCATTGTTCTGCAGGTTTAAAAAGAATTGGTCATTCTAAACAAAACTTTCTAACTCATTTCTTTGTAGTTTGCTAAATAGTTTCAGTCATAGATTCTTCCGCGTGCAAATTTTTATCTATTCCTGAAGGTCATCTTGGTACGTTTTCAGAACAGACAACAAAAGTCTGTATTTCATTCAGTCTTCTCATTCCGTGTTTAGTTCTATATTATATTCAAATCATGTAAATGAGGAGTCATTACTAAAGTGAGCATTGTTCTTAAGCAACAATAAAAAACATGAAAAAGATAATTTAATTCATCTAGCAATTTATATTACTTTTCCTTATAATAATATTAAATGAATAGGAAAAAATTAGAACTGAGAAAGTTTTTTTGACGTAAGGCAATACATAATTCTATAACTTTTTACCTTAATGCCCACACCTTCCGTTAGAAAGAGAAGACTTTGTTACTCTCTCCCTATATTTTTCATTATTGAATTATAATGAAAAAAAAGGCGATTGTTGTGAAATAATCAACGTCATTTCTCAATTATCTTTTTTACATCACAGAGAAAAAAATTATGAATAATTTTGAAATTTATGATGATTGAAACGTGTTTTTCCATGCATTTCTTTTTTCTTATATTTAAATTGCTTTGGGATATTTTTTTCTTGCCAAACTTCATTCCCTTTATGAAAAATTTTAGTACACCTATGCAGTAATAAAAACTTTACTAATAAAAGGGGTGAAGCTATTAATAGAAATTTTACCAGATTTTTACTAATAGTTTCATTTTTTCGATACATGAATATTAAACAAATAATCGTGCAAAATTGTTGTTTTTGTGAATCTATTAGTAAAAACCAATATACTTTAAATATATAAACTTTTTAAATGAAGAATAACGAGAAAATGCACCTGCGTATTAATAAAAAATATTACTAATGGAAAGAGCGAAACTATAGTAAAAATCTTACTAGATTTTTTACTAATAGTTTCATTTTTTTTCGATACATGAATATTAAACAAATAAACGCGCAAAATTGTTGTTTTTGTGAATTTATTCGTATAAACCAATATATTTTAAATATATAAACTTTTTAAGTGAAGAATAAGCAGAAAATATTTTAAGGACTGATCAAAATATTATGAACCGTATAATTAAAACAACATCTTTTAACAAAAACAAGTTAAATATTTAATTATAATTGAATGAATACTTTATCTGGATTTTTAAAAAGTTGTTATTGTTGTGATAATTTCTGATAAACCTTCTTTATAAAAGTCTGAGATTACTTTATAATTACCCCATAGTCTTATGTGCATTTAAATGAATGAAATAAACTTTATTGTTTTTATTTTTCAGATATAAAAACGGTTTTTATATCGACGTAGATGAAACTTCGCCATTAGAAAAAGATCTTTTTTTAATGGATTGCAGAGCGAGTTCTTATTTATACAATGACATATATTGGCGATGGACACCATATTACAGCAATGAAAGTGACCTTATAATACCAGATGAATTACTAAGTAAATCAAAGTCATTGATTTTTCTTTCTTCGTTTTCTATAAAATTTCAACTCTTTCTTCTAACACTTTATCTAAATTGAATGTCTCATGTGAATAAATTTTTTCCTAAAATAAATTAGATTTTTTTTTCATTTGTAAGTGTTAATAAAAGACGTTTCTTAGTTGGTATATAAATTAAAAATGTCTGATACAGGAAAGTTTTTAAAAAATTAAAAAATAAATAAATACATAAAATAAAAAAAAAATAAAAATGTCAAAAATAAAATCTATTTTTCATCTTTTTTTCATATATTTTCCTAGCTTTTTTTAATAGTTTATAGTATTTAAGTTACAGCACATTTTTATCGATAACAATCACGAATTAAAAAAAAAAAAGTGAAATTTTAAAAACTTGAATAAGAAAAATTTGTTAATGATCTGATAAAAGTTTGTTGAAAGTCAGACTTCATTGATTTTTTTTTAAATTGTAATTTTTGTAAAAATAGTCAATTAAAATAAATCATTTTTACTTTTTTTATTCCTAATAATAATTTTCTTCATAGTGTAATTTTTTTTTTTTTAAATTTTTATAGCATAATGTTTTTCGGTGTAAGCTCGAAGATCTTTATTTTCACTAACTTAAATTATATCTTTTTTCAGCCAAATCAATTGCCAACAACTCTATTACTGTAAAATTCAAACTGGATAACATTTATCTAAATCACACAGGAAGCTATAAATGTGTGGCGTTTCCAAGACAGAATTCTACACCTGAAGAACAATCGTTGTTTATTAGGGTTCGAGGTATAAATTGTTATTTTATAATTCAGAAATCTTGTCAAATCAGTTCAATACTTTCGAAATTCTAAATAAAATGTCTACTCAACAGAAATTCAGGAGCCTCATTTCATAACGTATAACTGGAAAGTAGAATTGACAACAGAAGCAAATTCAGTTTTGGAACTTGATTGCTCAGTGGATGGAACTCCTTGGCCAAAAGTTACATGGTACAGAAATGGAGAGCTTCTGGTTTCTAATTTAACTGGTTTCAGATTCGAAAATAACTTTCAGATACTAATAATTAGTCGGTTGGTTGAAGAGGACAGTGGAGATTACAAATGTCGTGCTGAAAATGTTGCTGGAGTTATTATGCGAAATGCAACACTTTCTGTTTCATCAAGTAAGTGCATTAGATTTACATTAAATTAAATGCGTAATTTGTATTCTTGTGTATAATTTCAGTATTCTTGCTTACACTTTCAATCAAGAAAATTGTCTCTTACAAGTTTGCCAAATTCTTAATTAAAATTTTGTCATTTGTTTATCCAGCAGAAAAAGAGAATTTTAACTCAAATATTCAATTCGAATTTCTTAAATAGATAAGAAATATTACTATAACTTATTAATTCTCTTTAGAGGTATAAATTAAGCTATTTCACATATTTAATAAATTTTCAAAGTACTTTCAGTTTAAAATTTTTTTATTCTATTTACGAATTGAATTAAAAAATGAAAAATAATGGTATCTTACTTAATGGTAATTTTCTAATGGTAACTTATTTGAAATACTGTTCAGATCTCATTTGAGATCACATGCACAGTTTTTCTCATGCAAATATCTAAGAAAACATGGTCACCGGAAGAGGTGCAATTTGTGATTCGAAATGTAAGCAAGTTTATAAAAATGTTTACAAATAAAACATTAGTTGATATGTAATACTAATAAAATGAGAAATAATGATAAAAATTATGATTTTTTATCTTAGTGTTGCTATTTCTTGCACATACTTTATTGCACTAGGTGGTGTTCCAGTGTCTGTGGTACAAACTAATCCTCAATCGATGCAGAATTGGATAATTGCAGGCTTTATCTTACTTTTTGGCAGTCATTCTGCTGGCCATATTTGCCAGATGGTTCTATAGAAAAAGGTAAGGAATTTTTAACTTTGTATCCAAGCTAGCTATTCATTTTTCAAATTAAAGTTTTATATAAACCAATCATCCATTCTGAAAATCTCTGCTTTCTCTTATTAATTTCTCTTATTTATTTTAATGCCTTTTAGAATACGGATTACATTTGCAGTTACAGTTTTTATTCATTATATAAATAATTTTTAATGTATAAGAAAAGATTAATTCAAATATATTTTTGTTCCTAGTTCAAAGTGTTATTAAATTATTTTTTAACCCTTTTTCTATTTTTTATAAAAGAGAAAAAAATCAAAGCGATATACTGCCAAAAGACTAAAAGACTATACTGCCATTTTTTTTTTTTTTTTTTTTTACGAGAGATTTATTTTTGTTAGCTTATTAATTATTAGTTGCTGAGTATTTTTTGTTGTAGTCAATAGAGCTTTCAGTCGTCTCACAAAAGATTGCAGTTATTTTGAGAGTAATTTTTTTTATTTTTATGCTACATAATTAGAGTATTTCGATACTTTAATACTTTCTTTTCAGCTTTAGTTTATAATTTAGTAGATGATGTGACATAAAAACTTCTTTAAAATCTCTTTTAACAAATAAAAACATTAATTTTTACACATCCAGTTAATTTTGATAAGAATGTGGATGTGGGAATTTTTTTTATGTTGGTGTTTCAGAAATTTTTTTAATTTACAAGAAATTTTAATTAAAAAAAATAATACAATATTTGTGTCCAATACATTTTGGCAACCAGTGTTTCTTTTATTATTTAACAGCAGAAATTTAATAAAAATTAATAAATTTTTTTGAATGTAACTAATTATCTGCAATTAAAAATACTAAACAGCATCAAACTAGAAAATAAATACAAATTATATAAATAAATATTGTAAGACTGAATATTTACACACATATATATATATATATATATGTGTGTATATGTATATATATATATATATATTATATTAAAAATTCTGTAAAATGTAAAAAAAAAAAAAAAACTATGATTAAATGCTGTTTTTTAAGTGAATGCAACTAATTATCTGTAATTAAAAAACTAAACAGCATAAGATTGAATATTTACATATATATTTTTTTTTAGTTAAATTGTATAAAATGTTAAAAACTATTAATAAGTGCCGTTTTTTTTAGTGAATGCAACTAATTATGTGCAGTTAAAAAAAAAACTAAGCAGCATCAAACTAGAAAATGAAGGCAAATTATATAAATAAATATTATAAGATTGAATATTTACATATGTATTTTTGTAGTTAAATTTCATAAAATGAAATAAAAAAAAAACTAAAAATAAGTGCAGCGGCTTATCTTATATATATATCTTTCTAATATATAATGATTAAAAAATGCTTTCTAATTCGCATTAAAATACACAAAACAAAAGTTTTCACTCATTTTTTGAAAAGCCTGCGTCTTTCAATATTAAGATATTTTAATTTTTCAGAAAATTTTATATTATATAAGACATGTACATTATTAATTTTACTGATTTTAGATAGTGAACAATACATTATCTATTAATACATAAATTGAAATAACATCAGAGACTGCACCAAAATAAATTTAAAAACAGTAATTAAAAAAATATCAGTGATACGAGCATGGTTTATAGCATCTAAATGTATTCTATTTTTACAAATGCGTTGCAAGTTGTATTTCACAATTCACGTTTTCTTTGCAAGTTCTCTGATCCACTGTCATTTCGCTGATGAGAATGATTTGCAGTAATAAGCTGGAAAATATTCCGAAATGATAATTTAGAAGAAGATAAATGTTCTTTCAAATAAAAATGCGTTGTTGACCTACATAATTGCACTTTCACTCAGTGAACTAAATCCGCCAGACTTTTAGAACATTACTCAGCTGATTGTCAAAAACGAGGAAACAAACATTACTAATTCTAACAATGGATTGCGGAAATTTTGGTTTCTCAAATAAAATAGTTTAAAGTGAAAAATCATACAAATGTCATCGATAATTTTAAAAATAATTTCAAAAAATAAAATAAAATAATTTAAAAAATAAATTTTATGAAAAACTTTATAAACAACATAATAAATAAACTTAATAATTATATCAGTGTCATTCGGTCCGAGAAGTTGCCGGTGCAACTAGATGGCGAGTGCATAAGAGAACTTGCAATGCAAATGTGTATTGTGAAATGCAACTTGCAACGCATTTGTAAACAAAATTTTTATAAGCCATGTACTTACTGTTTATTTTTCTTTTGTTTATTGTTTCTCAAATAAAATAGTTTAAATGAAAAAATCACAGAAATGTCCTCGATAGTTTAAAAAAATAATTTCAAATAATAAAATAAAAATAATTTAAAAATAAATTTTATGAAAAGCTTTGTGATCAATATAATAAATAAACTTAATAATTATATCAGTGTCATTCGGTCCGAGAAGTTGCCAGTGCAACTAGATGGCGAGTGCATAAGAGAACTTGCAATGCAAATGTGTATTGTGAAATGCAACTTGTAACGCATTTGTAAACAAAATTTCTATAAACTATTTACTTATTGTTTATTGTTTCTCAAATAAAATAGCTTAAATGAAAAATGACACAAATGTCATCGATAATTTTAAAAATAATTTCAAATAATAAAAAATAATTTCAATAATAAAATAAAATAATTTAAAAATAAATTTTATGAAAAACTTTATAAATAATATAATAAATAATAATTCCAGCAGTGCGGTTCGTGTTCGAGAAGTTGCCGGTGCAACTAGAGGACGAGTGCATGAGAACTTGCAATGCACTCGCCCTCTAGTTGCATTTGCATACTTTACGTAGTATATTATAGTACTATGCAAATGATACTATACTTGCAACATAAATGCAACTAGAGGGCGATATATCATAGTTGCCATTTGTGTATCAGTATCATTTGTATTGCAATGAATTGTTTGCAACACAAACGTGTATTGTGAAATGCAACTTGCAATGCATTTGTAAACAAATCTTCTATAAACCACGTACTTGCGATTTATTTTTCTTTTATTTTCATTGAAAATATATTTTCATGCAATCTCTGATGCAATTTTTAATATTAAAAGTAATAGAACTTTTGCATAAGAAAACAAAATTCCTATCATCCTTTTCAGCTAAACTAAGATTAAAAAGAATCACAAAATTCTCTTATTCTCGTAAAATATAACTGCAATTGCATCGGAATAGAATTTTTGGGATTTTCAATTACGTAAAGAGATTACGTCCTTGGATCAATTTAAAAGACAATTTTGCATTACTAAATGAAATATTTCTGAAAAGAAAATGCGTTTTTAATCTCTTCAAGAAAGACTTTTTTTAATAAAAAGAAAGCAATATTTATTTTATCTGATTCCGTTTTATTTATTTTGTATCGATAGCGATTCAGCGATTCAGAAATTAAAACAGTAAATATACAAAAAAAATGAAACAATAAATATATAAAAAAATTAAACAATAAATATATTAAAACAATAAATATACAAAAAAATGAAACTATAAATATAAAAAAAATTAAACAACAATATATTAAAACAATAACTATACAAAAAAAAATCATGTAGAGACATCATTAAAAGCGTTTATAAGTAAACTGAAATTGATAAGGCTTTACTTATTTCGAACACACTCAGCGGTTCTTTTTAATTTTCCCAAAAGCATAAGTTCTTCTTACACGGTTTTTATCATGACGTATTGAAAAACTTTTGAGTCTTTTTTTTGAGGATAAGAACCTACAAGTACTACCTTACTATATTTTCAATGCAATGTTACTTTGTTTAATAATATATTATCATTGCTCACATGGGGCAATATCTTTGTTGCCATTGTTGAGGAGTTTTTAGTAAATAATTTTCCAACAGATTTTAGTGATCTGAAATTGGAACATTTTAAACTAAAAGTTATTAAAAGTGTGCATATATTTCAGGGACCCTAAAAAGTTTAATATGATAATATTTTTAAAAGAGAGCAAACTATTTTCTCTAAATTTTAAATAAACTTATTTTCTAATTTTACTGTTCAATTTCAGTTTTGTTTCTGTTCAATTACTGTGTTTTCCATGATTTTATTGTTCTGTATTCAATTTTTCTGTTCACCTTCTATGATTTTACTGTTCTGTATTCAATTTTACTGTTCAACTTTTATGATTTTACTGCTCTATTATAGCAAATCTACTATTCTAAATCCTACTAATACCAGACTCAATAATTGCTTTATTTAATAACTTAGCAAGGTTAATGTAATGTGAAGAAAATTATGTAAAATCCACAACTCATAAAAAAATAACGACAGATATCCAACTTATTTTGCCAGTTGGTTTCTTATTGTGGAGAAGCTTTAGTTTTCCGAAACTAATAAGTTCCTCGATGATTAGTATTTATCTTGTCAAGTTGCCTTCCGTTGGCGTTCTATGAGATGAGCAATTCACAGAAAGAAGTGCGGATAAATTTCCGGCTGGATATTTATAACGGATATCCTTCGTCGAAGAAAATTTGCGTGGTGAGATAAACAGTTATGGGGAACATGAGAAGTGAAAGCGAGAAAAAGGAACTAAAATAGAATATAAATAAATTAATATTGCATGTATTGACTGTGTATAAAATATATTTATTATGGATCATAAGTTTGCAATCGATGCTTCTAAGAATTGACCGGAAACATCATCAAATCTTATAATAATGAAACTCTCTATCAAAAATCATTGTTTGCCAATTTTTAGTATAGTTCATAATTACCGTATTGCACTAAATGTTCGGGACCAAGACAATGCGGGATTATCGAGTGTCAATAGTTTCACCGAAAATACCAAAGATGAATCACTCTAAATAACAATTAAACGATTAAGACATGAATATATCAATTTGTGTTTACTCACATTCTGAACCTGTGTAGACAATATAAATATCCCACTAAATATTTTTAATGGATTATGAATTTGCAATGGATGTTTCTAAAATTTGTCCTGAAAAGATATTAAATTTTGTAATTATAAAATACTCTAGCCAAAATCATTGTAGTTTTAACGAGAATACCAAAGATACAATCACTCTATATAACAATTTAAGCGATTAAGACACGAGCATGTTAATTTTTATTTAATTGTATTTAATTAAAACAATTTGAACCTGTGTAGACAATATATATATCCAACTAAATATTTTTAATGGATCAGGCCTTTGCCTTGGATGTTTCTAAATATTGACCTAAAATGGCATCAAATTGTATAGCAATGAAATTTCTCGCCAAAATCATTGTTTGCCAATTTTTAGTACAGTTGATAATTGCCATAATCTAGTAAACGCTCTGTAATCCGGCATGTTTTGGACCAAGGCCGTGAGGGAATATAGTGTGTCAATATAATTTTAACGGGAATGCCAAAGATAAATCACTCTAAATAAAAATTCAAACGATTAAGACATGAACATAATGATTTGTGTTTAAGCACATTCTGAAGTGTAGTCAATATCCAACTAAGCTAATTAAAGCGTAGCAGTGTAGCTAATTAAAGAGCGTTTAGTTTAATATGACAATTATCAACTGTACTAAAAATCTGAAGTGTTTTCTATATCTAATTATCCAACTATGTATTTTTAAAGGAGCATGATTTTGCGATGGATGTTTCTAAAAATTGACCTGAAATGGCATCAAATTGAACAATAAAGAAACTGTATAACAGTATATCAAATTGTATAACCTCTCGCCAAAATTACTATTTTCCGATTTTTTTTTGAACACTTGATAATTCACACTAAAAGCTCTTTAATCTTTCATGTTCGAGACCACGGCCGTGACGGATTAACGATTTTTCCGGATTATCAAGTCCCAGTATAGTTTTAACGGGAATATCAAAAACAAGTAATATATAAAAAAATTTAAAGGTCAATTCGTACTTTTTTTTTTTCACTCTATTGCAGAAAGTCCTTTATAAATAATTTTCATTCATTTTTTTAAATTTATCTGGCGCCATCTATTGGTAGATATATGCAACTTAAATCTAAAAAAAACTAAAATTAATTAATTAAATTTAATTCATGAATTAATATTTGAAAAAAACCGTATTGACATCAAGTGTCATCCACTACAAGTTCAAAAAATATATTTGAACTTGAGTGGATAAATAAAAAGTATTTTATGAACGATTGAAAATTTGAACAAAATATATATAGGAAGAGTGTGAGCTAATAGAAGAAATTGAACAAAATAATTTCTCAAAACATATCAAATCAAATAAACAGCGTCTGCTAAAATCAATTATGATAGCACCGATTAATTAAACATTTGGTTCTGAAAAAGAGTGTTCAAAGACTTAGGCTAGCTAGCATGTGTTTTATTATTAATACTCAACACTCATAGGATATTTAAAAACGTGAACATGTTACGATTTTCGAAAATGTACCCTTGTAAGAACAAGTCACATGCTTATACTTTCGCTAATCTCTGTAAATAACAATAAATCAGAAGGCTCAAGGTCGAAAGTTGATTTTTTTTCTTTGTGTGTTGCGAAAAAGTTTTGATAAACTCAAAATTCTGTAACAATAAAAAAATAGTGAAAAATTACGATAATTAATTTTAATTATAATACATTAAAATTTCTTGGTCAGTATGTATTGGCGAGTAAGCTGATTAAAGCATGGGTGTAGAGTATTGCTTTTTAGTTATATTTAAGATCAATTATTTTTAAAGGACTAATCTTTCTTAATACGAAGCTTTTCAGTATGACAGGCCCTTAAAAGTATATTTTGTGTTATAGATAAGACCTTATCCAATAACTATTTATCTCAACTTTTCTGAGGTATGTGATCTCATTCAAGTTGGAGATATCAGGTTTTTAATCTTCCTTAAGTGTTTCTTATAATGCATTAAGTGGTTATATTTTAAAATGTATCATTTTGTTATCATCGGAACTGAAATAAACATTTAAAAGCAATTAAGGAATTTCAAAGGAAGAAATCAAAATTATTTTTAGCCAACAAAAGTTTCATTTGTTTAAAATAACTTCATAACATTTTGGATCAAAAAATAATTTTAAATATATCATATCTAGAAGTTTTAGTTCAGTATGTCAGTCCTTGAATGATCTTACTTAAATGAAATGAAAATAAATAAGCTAAGTTCTTTCCGATCGATAAATGTGCTTGTTTCTGATTTTGCTTATAACATAAGTTTCAGTTAGTTTAATCCTTTTTTGTCCTAATCTAATTTCATCCTTTCACTTAAAAAAAACTAAAATTCTTAGATTATGGCATTATAATTATTTAAAAGATAATATTTTTAAGATCTTTTCTTGTGAAAATAAAATATTAGTATTTAATATATCTCAACATTTTAAAGAAATAATAAATTTTCGATATACGTGTAATTAGTTGAGATTTCCAATAAAAAAAAGCAAAAAAAGAAGCATTTAATATCTTTATGCGCTTAATAAATATGAAAACAATGTGTAGGAATGTTTAGAATCGAATTTTCTGTTGCAGTCAAGAGCAGACTCAATATCAGCTGTGATAGTATGTTGAAGCACCTTGCATGCACAGCTAGTCTGTCTGTTGGGAATTTTCTGCGTTTTCTACCATACTACTACCCCCTAAAGTTCTGTCCTTCTAACATCTCTAGCCTGTCCCCGCATTCGACAAATAGCACATCAAAATCTGTATATAAGGAGACCACCGATCGTAGGAGTATTGGCAAGCGATCAAATCGGACGGATTCAAAAAGAGCGGCGTCATTGGGAAGGAAATGTCATTTAGAGGAATTTTAATTACAATAAAACGAACTTCAATTTTTAATAATTAAAATTTTAGATTATCCGATTTTAAAAAGAAAAAAAAAATTAAAATTTTTTTTTATATGAAAAGAACTATAAAAAAAATTATAGCTGATAAAAATTCCACACTAACTATTATACTTCCTTTCTTACGCCGCGTATATCTCTTTAACATCCCTATCAAAGTAATCGATTCGTCTGTTTCCGCTGTTAAGTCGGATGTTTATCATTCCAGTCTATGCATGGTGAAAATATACTAACATTTATTTAAAGAAAATATACAGATCAAAATAAATAAATAAATAACATTATAAATAGTTCTGTCTTATTAAATTAAAAGGTTCCATTGAGTTTTGACCATTGTTTTTGTTTTTACTTCAAAAATTGTAACAATTTATTGTATAAAGACACCACTATAAAAATGTATGTAAATCAGTTTAAAACGATACAATGGGTTTGATTCGATTTGGATAAATAAACTTTATCCTCTTCTGCAACAAATAAAAAAGAGAAATCATGATCGATGTGAAAGATCTAAACAAACAGTAAGTATCAGGATGTTCCAATGACTTCCCCATCTCATTTAAATTCAGTGAGCAAGAAATTATCCAGTGGCATTTGCCACTTCCTTGAGAGAGTAAAGCGAAACGCAACTGTCTGACGTTTAACCTACATGAATCCTAAATGCTCTTATTAACATTTCCTTTCGCCAAACAGAGATGATTAAGCATGTTCAGCATCATTTTATTTTGTCTTGTCTAGGGTGAAAATTGAAGCAACTTAAGTAACTCAAAGTAACTTTTGAGACCAGTATGAATAAAATATTATCGATTTTCAAATTTTGGATGAAGCAAGGATTATTTGCAAAAGCAAAGCTCGAACTGCCTGATGTTTAACTTGCATGAATCCTATATACCTTATTAACATTTCCTTTCGCCAAACAGCGATGATCAAGCATATTCAGCATTATTTTATTTTGTTTTGTCTAGTGTGAAAAATTTAAGCATCTTATGTAAGTTTTGAGACCAGTAAGAATAAAAAATTATTGATTTTTAAATGTTGGATGAAGCAAGGATTATTTGCAAAAAGCAAAATACAAACTGTCTGATGTTTAACTTACTTGAATACTATATACCTTATTAATATTTCCTTTCGCCAAATAGAGTTGATTAAGCGTATTCAGCATTAGTTTATTTTGTCTTGTCTGTGGTGAAAATTTAAGTAACTTTTGATTTTTTAAAAATCGATGTTTTTACAAAAAAAAGGTCACGAATTTTCGTCTTTCCATATGATTGAAATTTATACTATTTGTTGGTTATGACCAGGATGTTAATTGAATAACGTAATAGGACTTTTTCGTGAAAATCGAATTCGAAAAGTTTAAACATTTGTATTTTGTTAAAACAACGTCTATATTTGAATGCGTGAGCTGCGAGCGAAGGCTGTTTCAGATCATTTCAGTGTGACAGCGAAAATAAAATCCCTTTTCTGCCCTTAGAAGCGAGCCCCTAGTAGTCTTACTGAAGATAGTAAATACTTTGCAGCTTGACCAAAAACGACTCTATCTGGAGCGGAAGTTTTCTAGACTTGATAATTGACAAACGTTCTCGCGTGCTTTGCATATTGAAGCAAACCGGTTTGGAGAGCATCTGCGAACGATACTCACGCATTCAAATGTGGGTGATGCCCTGCCAAGCGATTTCATAGCTTAGTGGTCAAAGACAGCAAAGCGTTTTAATAGTATTAAATGTTTAAAATTTTCAAATTTGATTTTCTCGAAAATTATTTGACAGATGGTACCTATTACTTTGGTCAATTAACATCCCAGTCACGACTTATACGTATTATAAACATCAATCAAACCAGTGACTGACAGTTCGTGACTTTTTTAGAATAACTTTCGACATATAAAATTCGTTGGCCTTAATAATGCATTAAAAATAAAAACATGTCCTACTGTTGGAATGAAGCAAAAATAAAAACAACCAGAATAATTGTTATTTAATTAAATGTGAACTTCACTTTTAATTAAATAAGTACTCCATGATTACAGTGTCGTATTACATAATTTATTCAGTGTGGATGCCTTCCGTTTGTGAAGGCCTCCAACAATGTTTAGTAGTTAATACAGCAATGTTGTTACCCATTATTTTCCGCTGGGAGATGATTATAAATAGATTGCACATCAGGTATTATATACGTCATAAATGCACGTGATGCACAAAACAGATAAAAGTGATGCACAAAATAGTAACACGTGACGTAGTTGACCTTTATTAGGTTTCATGTAAGCATATTTCTTTTCTCCATATTTAGACTGCATACGAAGCAAAGGTTTATAGTTATAAATAGCTCTCCTAATATACACAAATCAAGGCTCAAATTGCGAAAAAGATGTTTCTGCTTATTATTTTATGTATTTTTGAACAGATCACAGAAATGGAAAGAATTAATAATATTCGGATAGCCATCTTTTATAGATAATTTCGTCGTACGACACGACCAAAAAAAAAATTGAGAAAAATAGCAGAATTTGCAATTAGATTGCTTTTTTAAGAAGTTTATTGTATTAAAAGTTTTGCTGTTTAAAATCCTGAATATAAATTATCATAAGCCGATTGAATTTTATAGAAAGAAAGGATGAATCGTTGTTTTTGTATTTCGGAATTAAATGTATTTTTTAATTATTTTATAATTTTATTTATTTATTCATTTATTTATTTATTTATTGAATTATAATTTAATTAATAATTAAGGAATAACGTGTTTTATTTCATCTTTTTGCTAAAGTTTCATTTAATATGTTATTTCAATTAAGACATATAGATTAATATAAAAGGAAATTAAAAATTAAGGTTTTAGAAATTGTATTTATATTGAAATTAATATTTAAATAAATTCGTAATAAATTTTTAAACGTTTCACTAAAACGTATTATCAATAAAAAAAGATGATGATTATACAAAATGATAATTGACAGAAATACATAATATTTAAATAGATTCTTAATAAGTTTTTAAATGTTTCGTTAACACATATAATTAATAAAAGAATATGATGATTATACAAAATGATAAAAGAGAGAAATTGTATTCTGAATTTTTATTTTCTGGTTAATAAAGAATATTTTTAAATATAAATGTTAGATTTTTAGAAAGCTTTTGGCAACATGTATTTACATGGTATTAAACTTTGACTTTTTTATATTTCATTTTGAATTAATCTTGATTTTGCTTCAGTTTATTCCAGAAAATATGGCATTACATTTTTAAGCTACTTTTTTAAAACTTAATGTATAAGATTTTATGCGGTTACTGTACAATAATGATGTGAACATGAACTACTTTCAAATAAGTAGTTAACTCGTTCTTTACATTTTAATGCCTAAAATTTTTATACGATTAGTGTACAATAATGATTTTGTGAACATGAACTAAATTCAAATAAGTAGTGTAAACTATTTATTTGAATTTAGTTCATGTTCACAAAACTTTACATGTTAATGCCTAAATTTTTTACAATTAGTGTGCAATAATTATTTTAAGAACATGAAATAGAATCAAATAAATAGGTAACACTTTCTTCACATTTTAATGTATAACATTTCATACAATTGCTATACAACAATGATTTTGAGAACAAGCACTACAATCAAAGCAACAATTTACAATGAATTTGCACACATAACGATTTTCTTTAGCATGAATTTAGCAGTAATAAATTAGACCAAAAGTCACGGTCTAATTAAAGAGCCCCAGTTGACTATCTAAGACAGGAAGAGCATTCTATTTAGATAAGAAATAGCTCAAAATGATTTAAACTTGCTCATAAAATTTTATGAATATATATTATGCATTATTTGCTATACGTCAACGTTGCATAATTTCTTCCTTAGATTGTAACATTATATATATATATATATATATATATATATACTCTATATGTGTGGGTGTGTTAATTAATAAGTAATATATTAATTTCCGTTCATGAATGTTCTAAGTTTGTTATAATTAGTATTTTCAATAATAATTACACAGTTGTCAGACATTTAATGTTTATTATCTTTATTACATCATATTTAAGGTTCATTATTTTTATTGCATCATATTTAACATTCATTATTTTTATTGCATCATATTTAGCGTTTATTATTTTGATTGCATTGTATTTAATGTTTATTATTTTTTATTGCATTGCATTGTATTTAGTGTTTATTATTTTATTACATTGTATTTAATGTTAATCTTTATTGCTTCATATTTAATGCTAATTATTTTTATGGCATCCTATTTGTTTATTGTTTTTATTGCAAAAATCCTAGTTTTAAACTAGAGACCAGTTAAATGAAGGTTCTTTAAAATAATCAACTGCTATATTTTGTAGGGGAAAAATTAGCTAGGTTTAATTCCCTTTATCAAAATTTCGATTTCTTTAAAAATAACCCTTAGAAAGGTGTCTTTTCCAGGATAATTTTAACACACAAAAGTAGTGTTTTCGTTTCATTAATACTTTTTAACAGGCTTTTGGTTTTAGTGTCAATGCATCTATACAATATACTCTCATCGAAAAAATGTATAACTGATGTTACTGATGTATAATACAATGTTATATTAAAAATGTTATAAGGTTATTGATGTATAATACATTGAAAAAAAAACGACATAGATTGAATCATATTATTTTTTCGTTAAAAATGAAAACACAAAATATACCTAGAATATTTATTTTCCTCATTTTTGTAAAATTTATTTTGTCGACTGAAAATATTTCACAAGATCACAATAAATACTATTAATGCATTTCTAAATTAAAAATTAATAATTAATTCAATGACTTTAATCTTGTTTACAACAATACATTCTCCGCTATATTTCCTTTTTTTATTCTATCACTAGAATCGAAAGTAGAAAATAAACCTGTTTTCTGAGGCAGATAATATTACATTCTTGATAAAATTTTTATCATCAAAAAATGCCTATTTGTTTCCTGAAGAAGTATAGAAAAATGAGATTCACATTGTACTTTTTTTTTTACTAATAAATAAAAAATAAAAGTAAATAAAAAATAACACAAAAATAAAAAACACAGAAGAGGTAGAGTCTTGATGTATCCATTGTTCTTGAAGATGGATTGTAACTAATAAATAAAAAAAATAAAAGTAAATAAAAAATAACACAAAAATAAAAAAACAGAAGAGGTAGAGTCTTGATTTAACCCCATTAAATAACAATAATTCTTCCTCTTTCTTGAGTGTGTTTTCGTTCAGTTAACGTTTAACCCAATAAAAAAATTAAATAATAATTATAACAATAAAACCAGTGTCAAGCTAAAAAGACAGTTATATAAAATGTTAACCCATTACTTATTGTATGTAGTAATTGTTTAACTCAATAAACAAAAAAAAGCCCAGCATTAAATAATAATAATAATAATAAAGCAGAAGAAGTAAAATGTGTCGTGATTTTTTAAATTGTAGGGTTGTCATACTGTAGAAAATGTAATAAAATGCTTAACTGAATATGCTATTGAAAAATGCTGAAATAACATATTTTATTTATTTAAACGAAAACGGATGTTCTAAATTATACGTTATTAAAACTAGATTAAAGAATACTTTTTTAAAAATATTTTTGCAACAATTTTTATGAACACTTAAAATATATGATATATATATGTATAAAAGATTTTTCTTTCACAAATTCTATATAAATATAATTCATTCGGTTTCTAAACAACATTACCAAATTTTTATTGATATTAATTTTATTACGCATACTCTACATTTAAAAATAAAAGTTTACTTAAAAAACAGGCTTGCGGACTGTTTAAACATATTGCAAATTTATTTCATTTCCCCGCGTATGAAGATGAAATGACGAATTTAAATTTATTATTAAAAATACATTTTCGTTGTTATAGTTAAAGTTTCTGGTAAATATTTGCTATTAAATTCATCTCTGGTTGCAGTTCTTCGCTTTCGGTTTCCTTTTCCTTTTCAAAACACTAAAGAGGAGTTTCACTATCATTTTTATTTTTAGAGAGGTTATGTTTGAGAAAAATATATTAATTAAATAACACAGGAACAGTTCAGAATTTTATTGCAATAAAATTTAAATATAATATATATTATTACATAATTTATACGTAATATGCAATATATTATATACAATTATTTTATACATAATTATAATACACATTTTCAAAGAGTATTTGATAAGTCAAAAAATATTTTTTGTCTTATAACTTGCTCATGCTTCTATTGCTTTCTGAAGTTTTTAATATATTTTCTATGCTGTGCTTTTTGATATTCTTCCCAATGTCGTATAATAAAAAATAGTTTTAGTGTTTTATATCATATTAATCTATACATTTAGTTATCATAATTAAAATTATTTTTAATAAACTCATAGAAAGAATTTTAAAAATTAATTTTTATTATTTTACGTTATTTACTTTATTACTTGTTCCAATTCTGTAGTAAAATATGAATTATTACATAATTTATATTTTATATATTATAAACATCGCACAACTGAAACGCTCATCAGCTTCGATATAGAATAATTTTGCAGAAGAAGATAACTCAATTCTGACAGGATAGGTGCGAAACTGATTGGAAAATGAACGTCAGAATTTACCAGATAATTTTTAGATATTGGAACAAGATGCATAAAAGGAACTACTCATTTAACTACTTAGCAATTTTAGCGTATAATGTTAGTATACAGAAATAATAAGGAAAGGATAACAATAGCAAAGATAACTTTAATTTTAAAACCGGAAGGAAGATTTTTTCCAGTGATGACTATCTGACTTGAACTCATTGGACATTGATATGGAAGATGTAGTAGATTCAGCCTTACAAAGAACGTACTTCAGGATGTCTGGTACATTAACCCTTTGCACTCGAGGGCTCCGGGGCGGAGCCATTTAAATTATTTCATTATTGAATTATTTATTGTTTTCCTAAGATCATATTCACATGTAAGTATGACATACACATTAAAAGAAACAAATTATTTATATCATTATTTGCATCGTCTCCGTAGCGGAGCCCTCGAGCTTGAAGACAAATTTTAAATGGCTCCGCTCCGAAGCCCTCGAGTGCAAAGGGTTAAACATACAGAACGATTTTCAGTTTGTAACTGCCATGCATTTGCGCATAGTATTGAAAATTTAGACAGATAGACAACTACTACTAGACAAACAGATTGTCGATGTAAGACACTGTCCTGTCGAATGTACTAGTCTTTCAAAGCAGATAGAGGATTATGTGGCACTCACTACCACTTAAAATCGAATTCTCTCATTATTGCTCTCTACATTATGGGCAGGAATTGGATATACTGCATGAAAGCATAAAAATAAAGATACCATAGATTCTTATTTGTTGAATGAATTGTATGATCATGGAATGAATTGGCCAGGAATTAATTTATGATTGCCTAGAAATTCATTATTTATTAGTAATACTTTATTTATATCGTTTCTATTTTATATCATTATTATGCTATTTCATATCGTTCCTTTTCTCGTCTGTCATTCTGTTTGCAAAATATTAGAAAGGCTTTAAAATGATTAAAACTCTTGCGTAAATAAAAATGGAAAACTATTAAAGATATAAAACTATTTTGAATTAAAGATGGTAATCAATGGTTGTAAAGTTATATTTTCAATATTTTTAGAACACCCGTATGAAACTGCAAGGATTCAACCATCAACTTTTTCAAGAGGGACATTTTGGATTGTTCGATCCCAACATGCCTTTAGAAGACCAAGCTGATTTATTACCATACGATGAGAGATGGGAATTTCCTAAAGAAAATTTGAAATTTGGTAGGTACTATGAAATGGTGAATTATAATATGAAATGGTGAATTATACTATGAATGCAATATTTGAATTTTGTGATAATTAGGAATTCAGTATTCGTCATAGTTCTGAAGCGTTAATAACTATGCTGACTTGCCTCTTAATCTTACATGTTCTTCTACAAATTATTGATAAAGCACTTTCCGTCCTTTACTGAAAGAAAACAATAATACTGTATAATATAATATTTCACATATGTTTCGTTCATACATTTCAGCCTGCAATTACAAACTACCTCATACTGACAATGTCCAAATATTGTGTAGCTGAAAACAAATTCTGTATTTTCGAAAGCAATGTAGAATAAAAGAATTCTTAAATAATACGTGTCTTTATTTTCTTGACTTACTGAAAAACAAAACAAATTTTTCAAACTACACATAATTACTAGATTTTGCAATGTCTTAATAGTAATAATAATTACACTGAAAAATAAAAGTGATGAATTATACTGTGTGAAAATACCAACACCGTGAAAGAAGATAATAAAAATAATGTCTCAATTTCAGTTTTAAAATAGTTTTTCTCGCTTATAATGCTCAAATACGGGGCAGTTATCCTTGAGAGTCCTTCTATTATAGTTCTTCTCTAACTGTTAGCGTACTACTAAAAATAATAGCATATTAAATAGCATATTAGGGACCTGGTGAACGAGTGACTGAGATCTGGCACTCGGTACCAGATGTTTCGGTTCGAGTCGCGGAAGTGCCGTGGATATTTCTAGTGATTCGAATCCTCTTTAAACTGTAGTTCCCAGTCCAATATGACTGTAGAGTGCTGGGCGTACAATTGACAACCCCTATATTATGTAGCACAAGAGACAAAAAAATAGTAAATTGATATAGAAATAACAAGGAAAACATAAAAAAAATATCAATTGAAATATTTTCAAACAAATAATTGTTTTAAAATTATCTTAGTAAAATAATACGCAATTTGCATATCATGACAAAAATATTTTCGTCACGCGTCAGTATAACCTCCGAGCCTATCACCTCCGCCTCAGTATAACCGCCTATCACTTCCAAGATAGCAGAAATAACAACCAAAGATCTGTTTTTCGTCAACCATGTTGGTTGTTAATGAAAAATTCCCCTATGTAAATACTTTGTGATCTTGACTCCTTGCATTTGAATTATTCCAAAATTGTATAATTGTAATTGTAGACTTTAGTTAATAAAGTTAGACTTAAATTCATGCAGTCTTTCGTCTTGATTCACTTAGCTAAATTACACACCTTTTGTATTTTGTGATTAAAATAAATGTTGGACTCCTTTTTTATTTAATTTTGAAAATCTCTATTGAGAAAAAAACCTGACCAATTAAACTATAATCCCACCGTGGATTGCGTAAAATAGTAAACATCCGGTTTAAAGACGGAAATGGAGGAATCGATGACTTGTTAGAGATGCTAGTCAGATAAACGCGGAGAAAAGCTGCTTTGAAATGAAAAAGGTCTAATAATTAGTTTGAAACTTTTTTCATTTAGTTTCTCTTTTAATACTGCGCAATTTAAAATTTTAATTATTAAAAATTAAAATTATTTCGATTTTAGTTAAAATCCCTCCTAAATGACATTTCCTTCCCAATGACGACGCTCTTTTTGAATCCATCCGAGTTGACCGCTTGCCAATTTTCCCTACGATCGGTGATTGGACTATAGTAATTAGAATACATTTAGCCAATTCTTATCTTATAAATCTATAATGGCCATTCAATTCAAAGATGCTAAAATTTTAAATTTATTATTTACATCGTAGAATTTATTCGCCATCTTTTTTAATGGTTTTACATACATATTTAAATTGTTTCTGGACTTTATTTTCACTCATAAATTTGAGTTCCGACTTTTGTCATTTATGCTTGAAATTAGCTTCGTTCAGGAAAATCCCTCCCAGAAAAAAATGAAGGAAAATTCTGTAAAACTATTTTAGAAGTAAAAAAAATAATAAAATAATGATTTATTTTAAAATAAAATTCTACTTTCATGTTAGTTGTATCCAGATATGTTACGAAAACTAATATAATTAAATGAACTTAAATTACGTAATTAAAAAATAAAGTAAAAATTAAAAATGATTTTTTGATTTATAATTTTAAAGAAATGAAATGAAATTGTAAAATATTTAAATAATCGTCAACACACCACTTTTCGTTGGATTATATAAACATTTGTGCAACAACACATTAAATTACATGTAAATTAGTTTTTTATGTTGAAATGCGATTGTATGGTTGCATTTGCAACACGATTGCCAGTTGAAATGCGATGATATGAATTATAAGAAAATTTTACTTATTAACGTAAAACTTTCTTATAATTCATATCATGGATATAAAATTTTTATAAATCCTTGAATCTCGTGCAAGCAACAAAAAATATTTGTAAATTTTAAATCATAAATTAAATATATATTATAATTCGTAAAATAAAAACTATTATCTTACGAAACGCAACTTATTTGGTTACTTGAGAAGTGTAGTGTAAATTATATTAATATACAAATAGCTTCAATTGCAATTTAGTTATTTTTTTTATAAGAGAAGTTAAATTTTTCTTTATTTCTCTTGATAACATGAGACTATAAAACATAACATGTTTTAATATTTTATTTATTGACAAATCTTCATATAATTATTTTTAAAAATAGATCATCTTCATTAATAATTATCCACATAAAAATAAAAATGCATAAAAGCTGTGTTATCAATAGTTATTTGTTTGAAAGAATTTCAATCAATACCATACTTTTTACCTCACTAAAAAATTATCTTCTTTCACAATAGCCTTTTGAACGTTAAGTTAAAGTTGTTGTTTTTTGCTGTCAATTCTTATTCCTAGTTATAAATTCTATTTCCCATGGTGTTGCACTCTCAATTAAAAACGACCTCTTTTCTTCAGGCAGGACGCTCGGACAAGGAGCTTTCGGCAGAGTCATCAAAGCAGAGGCATTTGGACTAAATGATTACGAAAAATCAACGACAGTAGCTGTTAAAATGTTGAAAGGTAATTTATACTGAAATGCATGCTTGCATAATGTATAAATGTGTTCATGCTTGCAGTATGTATGAATGTATGCATGCTTGTAGTATGTCGGCATGTATGCAGGCTTGTAGTGTGTATGTATGTATGCATGGTTGTAGTATGTATGCATATATGCATGCTTAGAATATATGAATATATACATGTTTGTAGTATGCATGCATGTATCCAGGCTTGTTGAAATGATGTTTGTAGCATGTATGTATGTATGCATGCTTGTAGTAACCATGGATGCTTGTAATATGTATGTATGTATGCATGCGTGTAGTATGTATGCATACTTTTATATACAAAGAAAAAATATAAATTATATATTTTTCTTTTAAGAAAAATTTATTTGGCATTTTTAGGATTTTTTCAAACATATTCAAGAAGAGCTTTTAAAATAATTAATTACATGAACAAACCTAAACCATTTAATAGTTTTCTAAAAATATGCTAACAGAAAAATTGTGTGCTTATCAATATTTTGAAGCTGTACAGTAAATTTTTGACTAATATTAGTATTATTGTACTATGAAAAAGTGCATTAATAATAAAATACAATTAAAATATAAATTAATACTTTATTATATACCCATATATATATATTTATATTATATATGGGTTCACCATAAAGTAAATGATTTTAAATAGCAACGTTTAAAGCGGTCTTTAAGTCATTAAAAATGCAGAGCGTGAAATGAATCTTTAAAACTGAGAGGAAGTGTTTAAAAATAGTTATTTCCTCCCAATTCCTTTCCTCATCTTGTACAACTCACACATTCTCGGCGGAGTTTTCCATCAGACACAATTTCGAAGCGTGAATGGAAATAGAAAAAGTTCACTTAGCTATGCCATTTTAGGTATTGCAACTCAATCGATAATTTATCACTTTAATATCTGTTAAATAACTCCACGAGGAAATGAAAGAGAAACAAAATGAAGATTTATTTACAGCTTTTGAAACTGAAAACGGAAAATATTAAAATGACCTTCTTTAAAGAACTGGTATTAATAACAGAGTTGATAATTTAAAAAAACATTGAAAATTTATTGAAATTAAACTGATTGCAATGAAACTGTTGTATAAATAGCATGATAGTGGGGAAAATAGTAATGAAAATGTTGGAAAAACATAAACTAATATTGGAAAAATATATACTAATATTGGAAAAATATAAATGGAAAAAAATTTAAACTAAAACTGGAAGAATATAAACTAATATTGGAAAAATATATACTGATATTGGAAAAATATAAATGGAAAAATTTAAACTAATACTGGAAGAATATAAAATAATATTGAAAAAATATATACTAATATTGGAAAAATATAAATGGAAAAATTTAAACTAATATTGAAAAAATACAAATGGAAAAATTTAAACTAATATTGGAAAAATATAAACTAATATTGGAAAAATATATACTAATATTGGAAAAATATTAGTACTAATTTTGGAAAAAAATATAAAATAATATTAAAAAAATATATACTAATATTGGAAAAATATAAATGGAAAAATTTAAACTAATAATGTAAAAATATAAACTAATATTGGAAAACTATATACTGATATTGGAAAAATATAAACTAATATTGGAAAAATATAATGGAAAAATATAAACTAATATTGGAAAGATATAAATGGAAAAATATAAACTAATATTGGAAAAAATATAAATGGAAAAATATAAACTAATATTGGAAAAATATAAATGGAAAAATATAAACTAATATTGGAAAAATATATATTGATATTGGAAAATATATACCAATGAATGCTCTAGATTGCAATTGTTATAAAAAATTGATTTTGTGCGTTATGAAAATTTATACTTTTTGGAAGATGTACGGGTCTTTTAAAATTGGCATTTGATGCTGTCTTACGTTTAAAAGTTAAAAGATACTATTAAATAAATGTAATATGAATATTTGTTTAGTAACTTAATGAATTATAGCAGGGTTTAATTTTTTTGTAACAATGTAGTAAATACAATAAAGTAAATAAAAATTTTTTATTCAAGTAAAATTAAAACTTTTGTAAAATAAGATAAATTCTCTAAATTTACAAAATTTGGCTTTAAAATGTTCATTTTAGAAAATATTTCAGCTTTATCATTGATTTTTTTCTAATTAAAACTGAAAAAATTAGAAAATTTATACAAGCGAAATTAAGATTGAGTATTTAAATATGTACAATATTTTGACTCAAAGACGAACATCAATATGTTAAATAAAATAAACTTAAATTTAAAAATTCTAATGTAATTTATTCTAATGTACATGTATTCTTCTAGAAAGAGCCAATGTGAATCAGCAGATTGCACTATCTGCTGAACTGAAGATACTCATTCACTTGGGCCATCATGTAAATATTGTAAATCTTATGGGAGCAGTAACAAAAAATATATCTCAAGGTAAATAAAATTTATTTAATTTTATTATTCCATTAAAATATTTAGTATTTTTTTCAATATTAATAAGCATTTAATATGATTTATAATAAATAATGCCTAATACTTTTATTTCATAGATATTTGTATTCGAAAAAAGTGCTTACACATTTTCAAAAAATCACATCAAATGAAATAAACAATTTTTCGATGTGATATGTAGAAATTTATAAAGTTTTATCCATATAAGTTTCAATACAAGCCTCATTGATTGTCTGGAACAGATCAAGTATATAACCAAGTTCTACCCAAATGCAATGACCATATCGGTGTCACTGTGGCGATACTGTAAAGAATGCTCTTAAGATAACTTCATAAAGAGAAATCTAATGGGATCAAATCAGAGATTTTCAGATGCCACAGAACAGGGTTTACTCTATTAATCCCTCCATCAAAGCAGTGATCTCCAAACTCTTTTGATCGCATATCCCTAAGAAGTAAATAATTAAAATTTATACCTGCACACATGCACGTATATATATATATATATAGGGAAAGAGTGGTAAAAAATTAGAGGTATCTTCTCTCCAAAGGATAATCTTTGCCTCTCATGTTTTTGTGCCCATACGCTTTAAAGCCGATTCATTTACGATGTTGAGCTCCCCAGACGCTATGGAAACCAGGCACAGCGACCCATGAGAGAACCTCGAACTCACGTGATATACGATCATACACTTGCAATAACAGTGAGTCAACATCTTTGCCTACATCCAAGTATTACTTTGAGTACCCCGTAATTTACACAAAAACCACTATGGAGAACACTGCATTTGGAGAAAGGACAGTTGAGATCTTGTCGTGCATCTAGACTGCAATGATGAAACCTGCTAACTTGTTTAAAACCTAAACTGATATATGTTGGTGTTGTTATGCCAACAATAACTCATCCAAAGTGCTGAGCAGTATTTTATTCACAAAAATTTTAAGCAATATTTTATTCAACACATAACACAACATATAGGAGACAACTTGGTCATCAGGACACTGTAAAAACATACATACAGAGGAAGAAAAGAAATTCAAGTGACAAGAATTCACCAGCAGTCAATCACTACAATTTACACTACAGTACTACAAAAAATCACTACAGTACAATCACTATATTATATTCCGACAGACATCGCAATTACATTACAATTGCAAATATACTTCGTACAAAGAAATTGTTCAATGTTAGTTTGTAACGAACGAAATAAAAATTACATTATTGTAATAATATAATTTTCGAATTCAATTTGCTTGATTGTTGCGGAAAATAGACGCCATTGAAGGCATTGCATCATTGCTGTCATCGTCATGCAGCAGGGATATATTTTTAAATGTGCATCACTTCCACACATCGTCTGCAGGTCACGGGTGCAGAAAAGTTACATAATCAAAACAAAAACTCAGAGAATTGCAGAATATAGTTCGACCACCGATCATATGGGAAATTGACAAACATCCAAGTCGGACGCATTCAAACACAGCGGCATTAATTGAAGAAAGGTAGTTTCAAATAGGATTTAATTGCTATAAGAATACTTTAAACTTTATTAATTAAAAAACAAATTACGTAACATCAAAAGAAAACTGATATGAAAAAATCCACAACAATTATTAAACTTTTCTTTCAAAACTGTTTAGTGACAAGAATATCGGACTAGTACTCCTAAATATAATCGATTTGTCTGTTTACACTTTTAAAACGGATATTTACCTTTCCACACGATCGATAGTCTAACTGTACTTTGCACATATATATATATATATATGCATATATATATATATATATATATATATATATATATATATATATATATATATATATATATATATATATATATATATATATATATATATATATATATATATATATATATATATATATATATATAACTGCATTTTATCAATTAAAGTTATGGTTTGTTTTGTATGTGTCCAGTTTTTTTTTTTTTTTTTTTTGCTGTACTTTAGATTAAACACTGTATGCGATCTTAGAATAAGGATAAGGTAATAGAAGCATATGTCTTAGCAACTAAGCTATTTACATTAAATATTCGAATTATTTACAAAAATACTATATAATTTGAAGACGTTCATCAACAAAAAGTTGGGTTTCGTAACTATTGATATCATAAAAGAATGGAATGAAATTAAATAGTAAAATTATTTTAAATTTGTAATCCTTGCATATGTACAAAAAAAAAAAATATGTGAATTCAAATATAATTAAGCTTGCAAATTTTTTTAAAGTTTTAACTAAAGGCACGGACATAAATTGTGAATGAGGTAATTATATCGACTTTATTTCCTTGGTAGTTTACGTTAACTATAACAATAACTACAAAAGAAAGATCACAAACTGTCTGTCCCTGATTTGATGAAGCTGGGGAGTCAGAAATGAGACTCCTAACTCTTTCATAAAAATTAATTTTTATTTTCTTTTGACTGGAGGCGGCTGCCGCCAACGCCTAATTTACGCGATGCTGGAGATTGCCAAGGCACGATAAATATTTCAGCATGGTAATCATATAACTTTATCATAGAGGGCTATGTTTATGGAAAACTTATTGGCCCATAAAATTTTGGCAGAAATAAGCATCTCGAAGGGTTTTAAATGACCAATTTACATAAAAACTGGTCATTTGGTCAGTTGTTTCATTTTTCTGATTAAAATGTACCCTTTCATTTACTTGCCTTAAGTTATTCTATAACACTTTGATACATGTTAATTTTACAGATATATTTTTTGTAAGCAAATTTAGAATACAAGGATATCTTTTAATTAGTGAAAATGCTAAACTTTTAAAGTTGGAAGAAATATTTTGTTAGTGTACAAATTATATTTATAGATATAAGTTCAATAAATGTCAATAAATTTATTGAACAAATTTTTCTAAATCCATTAGTAAAGATCATAAAGAGTCTCTACAACTATCTCTACAACAACAACTACTCCCTAGTCTCTAAATTACATTGGAATATCTAGTAAACTTTTCCCTCCATTTATCATCACTACTAAGACGTTATTTTTACAATATGCATTATTTGGTAATACATCAAAAAAATTAATTTCTTTCCTTTTATATATATTGGATTGAAGATGCTAATACATTAATACAACTAAACTAATTTATTATTTGTTAGGTAATTTTTTTTATCTAACTTAGCCTTTAAAATACTTTTATTCTTAAATTCCTGCATTTAAATAATAACTTTTTGTCTTATTTCTATCTATACCTATTGTATATTTTTAATTAGTCGGTTTAAAAATTGACTAAGAGGAGTCAGAAAATTTTTGACCGACTTCCTACCTCAGCATGGAACTAAATATTTCTCTGTTATTTTATGAAATGTAAGAGAAATAAATCAATATTTCGTTTTTTGTGTGTATTTTAGGAGAGCTTTTAGTGATGGTTGAATACTGTCGATATGGAAATCTGAGGAACTATCTTCTTCGTCATCGTGAGAAATTTATCAATGAAATGGATCCATGCAGTAGAAATCAAGTGTTCTTATCAGACAGTCCCCGCTTGATAGTAACATAACGTGCTTTACCGAAGTGAAATTTGATTCTTTCATGTCGTCATCTGGTTCTGGTTCTGTACAGTTTTCGCAGTGGATAATCCCAATTACAGGTGATAATAAGTGATAAAAAAAAAAATTATTTAAAATATTTATTACAGTGAGTTATGAAAATATTTTACATAATAAGAAAATTTAAGAAAAAGAAATTTTGGCATGTTTACAATTTAGAGTTACTTGGATCGTCGTTTACTTCTATCTGATATTTTTAATTAGAATTCAAGTTTTATGATCCATTTAAACTCAACCGTAAAATTGGTGTTAAATTTATTGAACAAACTTCTATTTTTAACTGAAAATATGTCATGAAGTTTTCATTTTTATCGAAAAGAATAGACATCACTTTAAATAAAATAATTATTATAAACATTTTTAATATACTAAATATGCTAAAATTAATGCTTAATATTTCATATTTGCAGATGTTCATCTTTATGAACATTTACTGTTCATAAACACTGTTTTAACTATTTACTACTGGATGTTAATGATAAATATTTAATAAATTGTAGTAGAATATCTAGTAAAATTTTCTTCCATTTATTATCAATATTAACATTTTATTTTTACAGTATTTATTATTTGGTAATAAATCAACAATATCATGACAATCAACAATCATCTTTTTTATAAATTGGATTGAGTAAGTTATACTTCGAGATAACTAAACCAATTTATTATCCATTATTAGGTAATTTTTTATCCTATTTAGCCTTTAAAATATTTTTAATCTTATAAGTCCTGCATTTAAATAATAACTTTTTGTCTCCTTATCTTTATCTCTATCCACTCTACTTTTAATTTTGATTATGCTCCAATCATGGTTCAATAGTAATATGATCTAGCTATCATGAAAGACTGCGAGGGTTCCAATATCTCCGATGGTATGTGCTACCACGACTTGGAAAACAAATAAATAAATGCGCTAGAAATTACAATAGAATGTTTTGCATCCACAACAAGACAATCTGGTTGAGTCCTCCAGTTCTCTATTACTACATGCAAATGACCATATTACGACACGCATAGACCAGTAGTAGTGTACATTGACTAGTGAAGGAAGAGTTCAAGGTTTCAAATATCTCCGATGGTATTGTGATACCACGACTTGGAAAACAAGTAAATGCGCTAGAAATTGTAATAGAATGCTTTGCATAGACTACCAGACAGTATGGGTAAAGTCCTCCACCCTCTTACAAGCGAATGACATATTACGACATGCATAGCTCAGTAGTAGTGCACTCGTGCCTGTCATGAAAGAGTACGAGGGTTCCAATATCTTCGATGGCATGTGCTATCACAATGTAGAAAACAAGTAAATGAGTGAGAAATTGTAAAGGAATGTTTTGCATCGACAACCGACAGTGTGGTTGGAGTCCTCCAATTCTCTGTTAATACATGCAAATGACATATTGCGACATGCATGGACCAGTAGTAGTGCATCTGGTTAGCAAGAAAATGTGTGAGTGTTCCAATATCTCCGATGGTATCTGCTTCCTCTACTTGGAAAACAAGTAAATGCGCTAGAAATTGTAATAGAATGTTTTACATCGACAACCGGACAGAGTAGTGGTTCGAATCCACTTTAAACTGTAGGTCCCGGTCTGTTAAGCCATCGTGAGACAGAAGATGACCGTAGAGCGACAAACCAAACCAAACCAAACCGGACAGTCTGTTTGGAATCCGGCAGTTCTCTAATACTACATGTAAAAGGCATATTACAACATGCATAGCTCAATAGTAATGCACTCGCGATCATGAAAGCGATGAAAGAGTCATAGCGATCTTAAAGAGTGAGAGTTCCAATATCTCCGATGGTATGTGGTGCCACGACTTGGAAAACAAATAAATGTGCTAAAATGTTTTGCATCGAAAACCGGACAATCTGGTTGGAAATCTCCATATTATCTATTATGATATGAGAATTATCCCTGAAAGTAATTATTAAAGTTTTCAGTACATTTAGTGGTTTTGTGAGTCATTTTCAGGAAGCAAAGGAAGCACATTGAAAAAAAAAAAAAATATATTTCCTAATCTGAATCACATCTTGCTTCCGTCAATCACATACCTTTCGAAAAGTATGTCCGATGCGGAAGAAAATGAGGATGTAAATGAGTAATGAAAGGTAGATAACAACAGGAAAGACGTAATATTCAGTCAATTTCTAATTTATAAAATTGCTGCTTTTCCTGTGTTATGTTTGTCATATGTATATATAGAAAATAAATAATAATGAAAAGAATAGTGACAAATAATTATAAATAAATAAACCAAGGCCCTCAAGAACATTCAAAGGGCCTTCATCTAATTTAAAATTCTTTATCATATATGAAAAGGCATTAGAGAATCGATTTACTAGAAATTGACGGTGACGACTAATTTGAAACTGATTTAATAAACTTTAACCTCGCTGTTCAATTTGGAACATCGAATTCTATAATTCTTCTATTAAGTAATGAAGGGTAGATAACAACAGGAAAGACGTAATATTCAGTCAATTCCTAATGTATCAGAATTAATATTTCGGCATTTAGAATTAATATCGACTAGTATTTTATGAACAATAAAATTCTTACAGAGAAGATATTTATAATTAAAAAAATTAATAATGGCTATTTAATAAAAAAAATATTAAAACAAGAATTATTTTGAAAAGTACTCTACAATGTTAAAATTGCTAAATATTTAATATAAAAATACCTTTATCATGTTTACATAAAAACTTTTCTGGTTCTCTTACTTTAAGGGATTTTTTTTTAATTTATTTGATTTTGAAGTTTTTCATATTTTAATAATATTTTAAGTTTCTTTAATTAACTTTTCAAATATGGTTCTTGTAGCCAATGTTTATTTTAGTTTATTAATTTTAGAAACACTTAATAATATTTATGTTTATCTTATTTATTTTAGCCTCATCATAAATTTTCAGCTAACTTGTAGCATCACATATATTTTATTGTAGTATTCTTTTGTGTTATTATAGTCCATTTATTCACTTGTATGTACAATTTAAAAGTATTTGTTGAATTTTATTTTTTATTTCACTTTTATCATTTACTTTTTAAAAAAATTCCTGAAATATATGTACTTGTGAAAGAAAGGCGAGAAGGGTTAAACAGTATTTCTAACTATTTATCACATTTCTCAGTTATAAGTAACTCCATGAGGTCTTATCTTAACAATGTAATTAAATTTCCCTCCTTTACTTTAATCATAAATGTATTTATAATAAATAAATGATTTTATAACAAATTCTGACTTAAAATAAATAAATTTAGAAAATAAATACAGCACCAATGTTTTTATTGACATTCGGGTTAACAAATAATTCTAATTACCCCATATGTTCCTTCAGAATGTTTTCCAAGATGCATGTACTTTTAAAGGAAAGGCGAAAAGAGTTAAATAGTACTTCTAACTATTTATTAATTTCTCAACTGCAAGTAATTCAATGAGGTCTTATCTTAACAATGTACGAAATAAATAAGTTAAATATAAAATGCATTTTTCAAATATCATGTATAAAAGTAATTATTCTTTTAATGATTATTACTTCTATAATATTGTATTGATACTTTTCATAAAGTAAAATTATGCATTTATATATAACAAATTAATTATGATTATATTGGAAGTATTCTTTACACAAATCATATGCCCTCAGTTTCTTAAGATGCATCATAATGGAACTGCATTGATGCACTTTTCCTCGTTCGTGTTAACCATAAATACATTCATAATAAAAATTATAATAAAATAAATTATAATTATACACTCTAAGTAAATAAATTTAGAAAATAAATGAAGCTGCAACGTTTTTAGTGAGATTCGGTCTAACAAATAATTATCTCGTATGATTCTTAAGAATGCTTTTATGCATGATGTCAAGAATTGCCGTAACAAACATCTATGGTAATCTTAACAACATTAATTATAATTAAAAAACATTTAAACATTATGAAACTTAAAAGTTTATATGTCTGAAAATAATCCATGAAGTATATAATCTATGAAGTTGTTTTAATTAAAATATTTAATTTATTGATTTAAATGATATAGAAACAGTTAAAGTAATTATGGTTTCAACTGTGATTTATGTGACTGTGATTTTTCTGACATCGTTGTTCAGTAGAGTACAAGATTTAAATTGTGTCTTATTCATTACTTGATTAAATGTGAAAGCGGCGTTTTGACACATTTTTTATTTAACGTTAAAAAATAGGTCATAATTTTTCTCTACTCTTACAATATATCTCGGTTATTTAAGAATGAAAAGTTTCGTTAATTTTGCTGGTTTTAAATTGCGTTCCTTTTTGAAAAAAAGTTTAACCTATTAAGAGACAATTTTTTTAAATGAAGAAAAAAAAATTAACTGTATTGTTTGATAAGAATTTATTTATTTCATATCTACAATAGTTGAGAGAGTTTTCAAAAAAAAATGTTTTTTAAAAATTAAAAAAATAATGTCCACAAATGAGGCCATTGCACATTCATGGTAAACTAAGAATGAAAATGTGTATGCATTTAGGCCATGTCAGTTCTTAACAATGTTTACAAACATATAGAAAACATATATCCTACACGTTTTTTGCCTTCATCTGATTTTTGCCATGAAAAGTTTGAGCCATTTTTTCCAAGATAGTGACCGTTACAGTCCATAATAAGTACAAATCAATTGTATTGCATAGAATCAAATGTGATCAATGAAATACGACGAGTTCTTTTTTTTTTATTGCTTAAACATTTTTTTAATAAATAGTTCTTCAACAAATTAAAAAAATTCAGTTTGAATAATTTTAATAATAATTTTTAAGAACTGTGGACGTATACATATGTGCCAGTGTCTCAAAAATAATATTAGGTTGTTCCATATGAAATGAATTTTTGAGTACACAAATAATTTTAATATATTTTATCAAAGCATGATCCATCTATATAAATGCTCTTCTTTCATGGATTACAAAGCACATTTCAAAGAATACTTTTTATTTAGAGTCAATAAATTCAATAAAGACTGCTTTGACAGCTTCGTCATTGACAAAGTGTTTATTCTTTTTAAAAAAGATTCCAAATGTTTAAAAACTTGGTACTCAGTAAGAGAAGAGTCTGATGAATATGGTGAGTGAGACAAAACCTCAAATTTCAAATAGTTCAGTTTTTAGAGTGATACTTGCGAGACATGAGGTCTTGGTTATCATGAAGAAGAATAAAGCTTTTAGATGTATTGGTTCTGATGATAACGCTTTCTGATGCGCAATATCAATTGTTGGCTGTAATGATATGCATTAAGTGTTTGACTTATTCCTAGGAAGATGTAATGATAACTCCCATTTGAGTCCGCTGCCTGATGATCAATTGTCTAGCTTTCTGACCTTTGGTACCACAGGCTTCAGTTTCGAATCCTGGCGGCTGGCATGGATATTTGGTAGTCGTTCGGAATCCACGTTAAACTGTAGGTCCAGTTCTAATTAGCCTAAAGTGAGTAAAAAATGACCTTTAGAGCGACAAACCAAACCCCTTTGATTCCACCAAACCATCAACATTGTTTTCTTTGGATACATGCTAGATCTGGTTTGATGCTTTTGTTTAGGCTTTTCATTTGCATCCACCCACTTTCTTGAGCGTTTACGATTATCATATTGTGCCCACTTTTCATCAGAAGTAAAGATAATGTCCGAAACGAAACAATTTCTTTGTCGGATACTCAATGATGTGCAAATATGCAAGCGTTGCAATCTCTACCTATCTTCAGCTTGTGTAGAACCTATTTGTCAAGGTTTTTTATATTAACCTATAACCTATTAAGTTAACCTGTTTATTAACCTATAACCTATTTAATTTTTTTTAAAGCGCTGCAAGAAGTCTCGAAACTGTTGATATGCTTACTCTCCAAGATCAATAGTAAGTTCTCTAACAATTATTGTAGGGTTAGTTTTAACTTTTACCGTTAGAACATCATTACAAAAGAAGTTTTCATGTCGTCCTATGGGTTCATTTTCGAACCTCATATCTCATATTTTAAACTTCTCAAAGTAGTTTTTCACTGCGGAAATATTAGCTGTATTATTCCCAAATTCATCACTAATGTTTCGTGTTACATGGGTAGAAAAATGTCCAAGCTTATAATCATACAGAAAATGTTCCATATTTTGTGATTGATTTGGTTTCATGTTCTATTTGTTCAAGATTTTCTTAATAATTCCAAAAACCTATATGCAAACAAAACATACAATTAGACAGAGCACTGAATAAACAATGAAATGATATATACTTTTACTTAACCTAATTCTGGCAGATATATATTTTTACAGAACTAATAGTAAAAAAGTTCATTTCATGTGGAACAATCAAATAAATGAAAATGTTCAAGTAATCCCCAATCATGTCCACACGAACTCAATCACAAATTACGCACACACCGTGACATATACTACATTATCAATATAATTGTTTTTCAGCAAATTTAAAAAGCGTAATAATAAGCGAAATCTTTCAATGCCAGCTTAGAAAGGAGGAATTAAATTTTTTTTTTATTTTCAATGGCAGATTATGAACTGTTACAGCAAAAAAAAAAAAAAAAAAAAAAAAAAAGAACAACGAAAAAAAAAAAAACATACAACAACAAAATATTACAACAAATACAACAAAACATGCTGAAACAGAGTTCATTAATCTAACAATAATGCCAAGTTGCAGATCTATTAGCTACTAAAAAGTGTTACCAGGTGCACCACGGGAGGTAGATCTTCTGCGCACCCAGGAGGAATTAAATAGTAGGGATAATTTGTTTCCTCATATTTAACACAAATTTTCTCCTAATTGTTGAACTTCTATTAGATACATTTCAAAATAATCTTATTAGATTCTATACCTCCATTACCTATTAGATAAATTAGGATATTAATTAAATTTAGTTGTTATCGAAAATATACTTTATATTTCCATTTTCAGATATCATTAATCCTACGTGAAAAATGTACTTTAGATTTATATTATTATGTCATTATATTTTTTATTAATATAAATTAAATAAATATACAGGACTTTAAAATTATCTCACTCTCTCTGTATATATGCATACATAAATACAGGTATATATGTATATGCATGTATATATATATACGCCCATATATATACATATGATGTTTATATATACTGTGCCCAAAAAGTAAGACCAATTTTTTTTTTTTTCAAAAACTCTCTATTTATTCTTCCAAATTTATTTCATCGCCTTCAAAGTAATCCCTTCCGAACACAATGCTCTTATGTCAACTTTTTTACAATCCTCATAAAAAGTCATCGGCAGGCCTTCAAATTCACGTTGAATTTCTTCAATCGACTCAAAACTTTAGGGAAGAGCCAAAAGTCGCACGGTGTGAATACGGTGGTTGTGGAACGATATGGGTTTCATTTTTGGAGAAAAAGTCACGAAGAATCAATGCAGTGTGAGCTGGCGCATTCAGTGTTTTCGGTACCAATCGAAATTTGACGCGTCTGAGGCCCAAAATGGAATTGACCGATCCTTTTGAAATCCAACATTATCAGCAAGGTCTCTAATTGTAAATCGACGGTTTGCAAGCACCAAATCTTTAATTTTTTGCACGTGAGCCTCGTCAGTTGAGGTGGATGGTCGACCAGAGGGCTCTTCATCTTCAACGCGTTCTCGCCTTCTTTGAATTGTTTATACCACTTCTGAACAGGCCTTTCCGATATAGGAATGCTCACCGAATGCCTTCTGCAACATTCTATACGTTTCCGCAAACAAAATTTAATGCAAGTTCTTTGCTCAATTAATTCAGACATTGCAATAATCGCCGGAATCAGTTTTAGCGTCTCACAAAGCCAAGCGTAACTCAAACACTAATTAATATTTTGACGTCAAATTTCACACAGATATCAAAGACAGCGCCAGCAACATAAAAAAAAAAAAAAATTGAAATTCCATAAGCCCCGGAATTTTAAATTGAAAATTGGTCTTACTTTTTGGACACAGTAAAATGTATGAAGTTTTATATTTTTAATATAAGTTATGCGAATCATATTTTCATCTTCCGATCATCATTTCTTTTATGTGGATTTCATATAGAATAAATATATTCTATAAAACAGTGTATTCATTAAATTGTGTTAAATGTAAGAAACAATCTATAAAATTGAATTTTATTTTGGCAGTACTGCATTTTATATATTTTATGTACCTTTTGATATGTTGTATAACATTATTTTAATAATAAATAAGCAATAATTTTTAATAAGAATTTAAGACGTATTTTTAATATTATATGTACGTTTAATATTATTTAATTATCTATGTATATTTTTAATATTATTTAATAATCGACGTCTATAAATATTTTTATATAAATATTTTACAAAATCTATCGCATGTTTTTCAGAAACTTTTGAATATTTCCCTTTTTTTAATAGGAACGAATAAAGAATAAAATATTATTCTTCAATTTATTATTCAGTTGCAAAAAATATCTGAATTTTATAAATTGCCAGAAAATGCGTGAGCAGAAAAACAAAAAGTCTGCAAGATCTAAAATCGAAAGCTATTTATAAATCTTACTAAAAATAGCAACATTTTATTTTTTGTGTGTTTGAATCGTCTGGTGCACAAAACAGATAAAAAAAAAAAAGCTGATAGAAATTTCATTCATAAAAACTTTATAAACAGATTTGCATCAATGAATTCCATTACTTTTCAGAATTTAAAAAAAAAATTTAATTAAAAAATGTTTATATTTTACTTTTTATTTTTAAAAATAAAGCCTAATTAAACAATTGAACTTAAAAACACTAAAAAAAATGGAAAGGATTCAGTTTAATAAAAATATACGTAATATATTTTTTAATAAATGACAAAATTCTCCATTAATTCCGCAAAATTAATAACGACAAAAATTGTTTCTTCATCCTTTTCTTTTGTCTTGTTTCTTTGACATTTAAACATTTTGTCTTTATTATTAAATTTTAAATTATTTTGTTTATTGAAAGCATATTAAACATTGTTTTGTTTTTTAAATATGACCCTTTCTCCTATCTTCTTTCAAAATTTTATTTAAAATGCCTTACATTCAACTTTTTTTCCTTTGTTTTGAGCTTAGATTAGATTAGATTTCTATTATTTCTTGAATAGCTAGTTACCTAAAAGAGAATTTTTTCACATGAAGCCTTTTAGATTCAAGATTTTTTTTGTGACTTCTTTTTAGATTCAAGATTTTTTTTTATGACCTTTTTCAGCGCTCTTTTTTGCACACTAGACCTGTTTATCAACAGGCATCCCCCCCCTCCCTCTTTTTTCAATTCCTTCTATTAGCTCACACTCTCCCTATATATATCTTGTTCAAATTTTCAATCGTTAATAAAATACTTTTTATTCACCCACTCAAGTTCAAATACATTTTTTTTAACTTGTAGTGGATGGCACTGGATGTTAATACAGTTTTTTAAATATTAATTCAGTAATTAAATTTAATTAATTAATTTTAGTTTTTTTTTAATTTAAGTTGCATATATCTATCAATAGAGGGCGCCAGATAAACTTAAAAATGAATGAAAATTATTTATAAAGGACTGCAATATAGTGAGAAAAAAAAGTAGGAATTGACTTTAAATTTTTTTTTTTTTTTTATATTACTTATTTAGTTTGTTTCTTAATACTTTTCTTTTGTCTCGTTTCTCCTTTGACATTTAAAAATTTTGTCCATTTTTATAATTTTATAAATGATTCAACACCTCCAAAATCTTTACCCTTTTGTGTATTCTAAACCTCATTAACTCCCCCTCCCTAAAATCAATATAAAGGGGGATGTAGCTCCTCGCTACAGTTTATCGATTTTAGCATTACTCACCCTCAAACAAAGAACCTTCTAAGCCCAATCAATATTTTCCATCCCTCCAGCCCTACAAGTCACGTACTACCCTCTCACGTTACTCGTGTCAATCTAAAACCCTTTTAACGATACACCGGAGGGCTTTGCATGTTTTAACTTTACTTCATTAGGTTTCAGGTTAAATTTAGGTTTAAGCTTAGCTTAATTTTAGACTCAAGTTAATTATGTTGTTACACATGTTTTTAACTTAAGAGATTCATTTAAAATTAAAATCATCTCTTAGAATACAATATTCATTCTACAAAATTCCAAACACGATAAAGAATGAAGAAAATTTATGAATTAAATCTAGTTTGTATGAATTTCAACTAATAATTAACATTGGATGTTTTGAGTTTATTAGATTTAAGGTTAAATTTATGTAATTTAGGTTAAATTTGGATTGAAGTTATTTATTTATATTGCTATATATGTATTTATCTTAAAAACTTATTCAAAATTAAAGTCATCTCTTTTAGAATACAAAATTCTAGACACGATAAAGAATAAAGAAAATTTATGAATTAAATCAAGTTTGTATGAATTTCATCTAATAAATGACCTTGCATGTTTTTAAATTTAGTTTATTAGGTTTAATTAATTAAATTTTAAGATTATTTAGTTAATTTATTTTACCCGGTAAGTAAAAAAAAATTAGGTTTAAATAACAATAATAATAAAATAAATTTTAGGTAATTTAATTTATTTTATTTATTTAGGTAATTTATTTATTTATTTAGGTAATTTATTTTATTTATTTAAGTAATTTATTTTATTAGTAATTTATTTAGGTAATTTATTTTTATGTAATCCTCTTTAAGGTTAGATTTAGGTAATTTAGGTTAATTTTAGTTTGAAGTTAATTATATTGTTACACATGTTTTTACCTTTTAAAAATTAATTTAAAATTAAAATCGTCTCTTTTAGAATACAATATACATTCTACAAAATTCCAAACACGATAAGGAATGAAGAAAATTGATGAATTAAATCTAGTTTGTATGAATTTCATCTAATAAATAAACTTGCATGTTTTTAAATTTATTAAATTTTAAGATTATTTAGGTAATTTACTTTACCAGTAGGTAAAATAAATTAGATTTAAATAAAAATAACAATAAAATTTTTTAGGTAATTTAATTTATTTTATTTATTTAGGTAATTTAATTTATTTTATTTATTTAGGTGATTTATTTTATTAGTAATTTTTTTTATGTAATAATTTTTAAGGTTAAATTTAGGTAATTTAGGGTAATTTTAAATTGAAGTTATTTGTATTGCTATATATGTTTTTATCTTAAAAATTCCTTTAAAATTAAAATCGTCTCTCTTAGAACATAATATTCATTCTTCAAAATTCCAAACTCGATATAAAATAATGAAAATTTATGAATTAAATCTAGTTTACATGAATTTTATCTAATAAATAACCTTGCATATTTTTAAATTTAGTTCATTAGGTTTAAGGTTAAATTTAGTTTTAAGCTTAAATTAATTTTAGACTGAAGTTATTTATGTTGTTTCATATGTTTTCACCTTAAAAGATTCATTTAGAATTAAAATCGTCTCTTTTAGAATATGATATTCATTCTTCAAAATTCCAAATACGGTAAAGAATAAAGAAAATTTATAATTTAAATCTAGTTTGCTTATTTTAATGAATAACCCTTGCAAATTTAGGTTATTAGGTTTATGGTTAAATTTAGGTAATTAATTAATAATAAAAATTCAATCTAAAATTAATCTAATTAATTACTAATTAATAATTAATCTAATTAATTTTAGATCGAAGTTTTTATATTGTTACATATGGTTTACCTACTGTGTAAAATAAATTAGGTTTAAATAAAAAATAAATACATTTTAGGTAATTTAATTTATTTTATTTATTTAGGTAATTTATTTTTTATGTAATCCTTTTTAAGGTTAAATTTAGGTTAATTTTATATTGAAGTTATTTGTATTGCTATATATGTTTTTATCTTAAAAAATTCCTTTACAATTAAAATCGTCTGTCTTAGAACATAATATTCATTCTTCAAAATTCCAAACACTATAAAAAATAAGGAAAATTTATAAATTAAATCTAGTTTACATCAATTTCGTCTAATAAATAACATTGCATATTTTTAAATTCAGTTTATTAGGTTTAAGGTTAAATTTAGATTTTAGTTATTTATATTGCTAAATATGTTTTTATTTTATAAAATTTATTTAAAAATAAAATCGTCTCTCTAAGAATATAATATTCCTTCTTCAAAATTCCAAACACGATAAAGAATAAAGAAAATTTATGAATTAAATCTGGTTTACTTACCTTAATAAACAACTTTTGTAAATTTAACTTATTATGTTAATGGTTAAATTTAGGTAATTAATTACCTAATAATAAAAAATTCAATCTAAAAATTAATCTAATTAATTTTTAATTAATAATTAATTAAATTAATTTTAGATTGAACGTTTTTATATTGTTACATATGGTTTACCTATCACGTAAAATAAATTAGGTTTAAATAAAAAATAATAATAAAAAAAGTTTTAGGTAATTTATTTTTTATGTAATCTTTTTTAAGGTTAAATTTAGGTAAATTTTAGATTGAAGTTATTTATATTACTATATATGTTTTTATCTTAAAAATTTATTTAAAATTAAAATCGTCTCTCTTAGAATATGTAATATTCATTCTTTAAAATTCTAAACACGATAAAGAATAAAGAAAATTTATGAATTAAACCTAGTTTGCATGAATTACATCTAATAAAAAACCTTGCAGTTTTTAAATTTAGTTTATTAGATTTAATTTATTAAATTTTAAGGTTATTTAGGTAATTTATTTTACCCGGTAGGTAAAATAAATTAGCTTTAAATAAATAATAATAATAATAAAAATACTTTTTAGGTAATTTAATTTAATTTATTTAGGTAATTTATTTTTATGTAATCATTTTTAAGGTTAAATTTAGGTAATTTAGGTTAATTTAAAGTTGAAGTTATTTATATTGCTATATATGTTTTTATCTTAAAAATTTATTTAAAAATAAAATCGTCCCTCTTAGAATATAATATTCATTCTTCAAAATTCTAAACACGATAAAGAATAAAGAAAATTTAGGAATTATAATTATTTTGCTTACCTTAATTAATTCAGAGGGCATTCAGATATTTTGGTAAAGATTTTGATTTCTCTTTGAATTAAATTTAAATGAATAAAAGAAACCAGAATGAAGTAATTCGGAATAGAGTTTAATTACTGCATGCATCATTAAAATTAATCTTGCTTTAAAATGTTAATGAAAAATAAATCATACGTCGACGGCTATATTTTGCGAAGAGAAAATTACTTATTTGATTATTAAAAAAAGATGTATATTATTATATATTAAATTGCATCATTTTGTTGTGTATAAAATTGCATCTCATGTTTAAAAAAAAAAAATCCAAAATTAAAAAAAAAAAAAAATCCAAAACTATTGCAAAATCTTATAAGATCATTGTCAGAGCTTTAAACAAAATTATAAAATCTGATTTCAAGCTAATGGGGAAAGAAAGAAAAAAAAAAAAAAAAACCCTACCTTTATATTTGTCAAAGGTTATATTTCTTATTTTTACGTTTTACGAAGAGAAAATTTCTTATTTGATTACTAAAAAAAGACGTGAAAAGCGTGGTTTTAGTATTTCTACAATAATAAATGGCATAATTAATAATAAAGAAAGAAACGTTAAAGTTTACATTTGACTGGGATATAGGTAAAAAAAATGCAAACACAACAAAGATACGTACACTTCTTATTATATCTAAAATTGCAACGCATATTTTTAAAAAGAATTTCAGCTTCAAAGAAATATCGTAAAATTTTTAAACATCTATGTAGGAATTTTTGTAAAAAATTATAAAATCCGACTTAAAGCTATTGGGGAGGGGAAAAAAAAAAAGAACCCATGATGTTTAATGACTGACGTCAGGACATGTTTCCCAGTGTAAGACAATGTGAAGATTGCTGTATGGAGATTATTTGGCTGGTGAAAAATGAAGAGATATAATTACACTAGATGAAGCTTGGATATAATCTAATTGCAATAGAAAATTATTGATTTACTTCAAAAAAGACAAAAAGGAGAAAAGTCCTAAAATGTTGGTTTAGAGAACACAACAAAAGTTTTATGGTTATTACTGGATTCTCTTATAACGTTGAAACTGAAAATAAGGTAAACAGAAAAAAATGTCAAAATTAACTCGGATTACCATCAAAAATATGTTTTAATATTTATTTTCAAAGAAAAGAAAAGAGGAAAAGTCCTTAAAAAAAAGTAAAAAAGACCTAAAATATTGGTTCAGAGAAAAGAATGAAAATTTAACTAAGGGATTTATGATTATTACTGGATTCTCTTATAAAGTTAAAACTTAAAATAAGGAAAGTAGAAAAAAAAATGTCAAAATGAATTCGGATTACTATCAGAAATATTTTTTTTATATTTATTTTCGAAGAACATTCTATTTCTTTACCCAAACAATCTTTACTGTGTTAAGTTTCATCAGGGTAAGGTATATTTAGAAAAGAATAAAAAAAATTTAAGCTGAAATGAAAGCTATTTCATTTAAATGTATTCTATTCAAGTCCCCCGACATGTTTGCTATGGATTGTTGACCATTTGAATTATTAAATCTAACTATAAGCTGCATCTCAAAACAATGGATAAATTCTGTAAAATTCAGATATAATAGTTAAATAAAAATATTGATATTTTAAGATCTTGATTTAAGATCTTCTTTATGTTGATATTTTAAAAAAGTTCTTTTATTTTGGAAATCAAGATGTTATATGATAGTTCAACAAAAGGGTTATCAGACTGACCATAATAGAAAATAAAAATTATCATTTTTGTTTAGAATATACTTTTTCAAAATCGTTACAAAAAATGTATGAAAACTCTCTGTAATTCGATGTGTTAACAATGAAAACATGTCCTCTCAAAAGGATATGAGATAGATCAAGGAGATATTTTTAATTCAACAATAATAAAAATTAAAAAAAAAAAAAAATAAAATTTTTTTTTAAAAATAAGCCATTTGCTATTTTTAAAATTTTTAATGCGTGTTTGATTAATAAAATAATTGTAGATTAATATAGTATTCATATATAATTATTATTCAACTTCAGGATTCCTGGCGAGTATCTACTGTGCCAATATGTTGTTTTTCTTTCTACATTATCAATCAAGGATATTGTTCAGATTCATCCTCTTAATTTGTTCATCTACTCAGACCTTGTTGTTCAAGTAGTATGCCATTTAATCAGCTCTAAATTGAAACCAGTTCTTTAATCCAAGCGCATACCTTCCATATTACATCCTATCTCCGTGACCTTTTGTTTAGTCGTGCTTTCCTCTGTATCTTTCACTCACTCACGTTAGCTACTTTTCTCCTTTACAGTTTACCCTCGATTATATCATTGGATCACGTCAGATGTTACGTCATTGTTATTTTCTCTTTCAATTTTTGCACCGACAGATGGCAGCACGAGTGGCACTTCTTTTTCTTCGCACGTAATTTCCCCATGAATAAAGGTACAGGTGACAGTGATGTGACCTTACAACAGTGATTTTCCACTGTAGGGTAGCGGCAAACATGTGTGTGCTGAGAGGATAATTGGCATATATCAAAGGTCATTAATACGATTGTTTTCAAAATAATGGGAAAATTATACAGGAAAATCATAAGGTATTCTTTTATCTAGAAATAAAATTAAGGCTTTCAGAGAAAAATTACCGGTATGATTGGAAAAGATAAAAATAATAATAATAATAATGAAGAAAGGTAAAAAAAATACAGAAAGGTTTCAATCAATGAAAATATATATGGTACGATGAATAGATGAGTTTTTATATCAAGTATGACCACAAATTTAAATATTATAGAATAATAGAATTAAAATATTCAACTACAGATAACAATATCGTTTTGGTTATCCTCTTAAAGGTGAATATCCAAATATTGCAAACAAATAAATAAAAATATTTCTTCTTTCCTCAATTAATTTTATTTCTTATATCTAGAAATAAAATTAATGCTTTTAGAGAAAAATTACCAGGAATTCTCTTGGTATGATTGGAAAAGATAAAATAATAATAATAATAATAAAGAAGGGGGAATAAAATGCAGGAAGGTTAGATCTATTGAAGACATATAAGGTAGGGTGATTGGATGAGTTTTTGTATTAAATATGACGACAAATTTAAATATCACAGAATAATGTAATTTAAAATATTCAACTATAGATATCAACATCGTTTTGGTTATCCTCTTAAAAGGGAATATCCAAATATTACAAATAAATAAATAAAAATATTTCTTCTTTCCTCAATTTTCTATTTGAGTATAGGAAGTGTTTTAATGTTAAAAATAAAAATATGAGATAACTCGGTTATAACATCAGAATTAACTCGGAAAAAATTTCAAAAAGTATTTCAGAATATTTATATATATAATAGTTTACTTTTACATTTTGGTTAATATCGATATTGAATATTTTTATTCGATACTAGCGAACCCGGCAATGTTTGCTGTAGTTAAGTCTGATAAGTTATTATCAGACTTAAGACTTGTTATCTTCGTATTGTTAAGTTGTTATTATATGAATTAAATCAATATAATTGAAATTCTATTTTAATTCATTTATTCAATTAAAATGACATGAATTGATTTTTTTCTTTTCTGTTTCATTGTTGTTTTTTGTTTTTATATTTTTTTCCCCTTCATCTTCAACTTGTTAAATTATTTGGTTGCACAAAATGCTTTATTTGAACAGCAGTTGAAAGGTGAAAAAAAATTCAATCTCCAATTAACAACAGAAAAACAACAGCGCTACCTATCGGATTTCATTCAAACTTCTCTCTGAATATTCCTGGCGCCAATTAGAACTAACTGAGAAATTTTCAACAAAATCGGTTGAGTTGGTTTTAACAATGAAAGAAAATTGAAATAAAAATAAATCACTAATCCTGGCGATCCTAATTATGATGAGATAATAAACTTATCAAAATATTTTATTGTCGTCGGTCCTTGATAAGTCTACAATGTTTTAATTAAATATGATCGCTTAAAGTAGGGCAAAATCGAACCCAAAGAGTCAATTACAAACAAACAACCATACAGGTGAAACTAATAAAAGCATATTAAAAAGACAAGATGTATACGTTAAAAAACATATTTGTAGGATATTTTTTTAACACTACATGATCAATTTATTAAAAATTTCAGAGAAACTATAATAAAAAAGTTTTTTAAATTATTTCAGTAAATATTTAATCTATATAAATAAAGACAATGTTCGTATGTAAATACGAACATTGTCTTTTATTATATATATATATATATGTCTTTTATTAATATGCCTCACAAAATTGACGTTGGAAAGAAAGATATTTAAAGAAAAATCAGCAAGTTCACAAATTGCATTAAGTGTTGCATTATAATGAATGAAAATAACTAAAATAATTAAAAAAAAAAACCCTTTTTTTATTATAGTTTCACTGAAATTTTTAATAAATTAATCATGCAGTGTTTAAAAATATCCTACAAATATGTTTTTTTTTTTTTTAACGTATACATCTTGTCTTTTTTTCCGTTGAACATAAGTGGGCCTCATGTACCATTTATGTATCCTATGCATAGCCCACCAATTGGTGATAAAGGGAAGACAGGGTGTCCCGCGAGGACTTTTATGGGTAACAGCCCGGGAGTTGCATGTCATAAAGGAGGAAACCTAGTAAACTCCCACCAGACTGCCTGAATTTTTTTACGTGTTCCTATATCTTTTGCAAATTTTAATGTACTTTTGCTACTCTTTAATTTTAATTCCTTTGTTTTATTTTTATTTTAACTTTAACCTTTTTATTTTGGGGCATCGACAACGGACTCCTAATTGTACCGATAGCTTTAGCTTTTTCGATCTCTTGCTTTAATTGTTCTCAAGCAAGAGATGTTTTTCCCTAAATTTAATTGTTTTATTTTATTTTATTTTTACTCTCTAATTTAAGCAACTTCATTTTGTGCTAATGTGTTAATTAATTTAAGATATGGAGGTTTTGTGGTTCTTAAAACCACCTAGGAACTCCGTAACAGGTAAGCCCATTGCCCGATACGAGACGCTTTTATACATATTATCACAATCGTTATCAAGTCTCTTCGATTCTGAAAGCAATGATTACAATGCCATCAGCGGATTCGAACCTCACCTCTCACCCCTTAACGCTAGCTGGGCGCGTTGCTACTCGACCACGAGTAGGGATATAAGTCTTATTAGCATTAATTTTACATTGCATTTATAATTTACATTCGATTCATTTCATAAAATCGTGAAAAGTCGTATATCATTAACAATAACAAATGAAAAAAATCAATTCGTCTCAAAATTTTTTTCGAAACGTCTGAACTGCGGAGCAATATGTACCAAAGTGTAAATCAATTAACCTATTCAAAATAATGAGGGATTGATATTTGTTAAATCTTCTCTTGCTACTTTATATACTGTGCTTCATTTTTATAAACATACATTGTAGTAGATGTGCCGTCGTTTGCTTGTGCAGCTCGATCTGGGTGTTTACAAGTCACAAGAACGCCCGTCTAAAAAAACCACCGCTTTAATTACAAGCGCACAAGCACGAGCACAACACACTACAAAGATTAATATATAAAAGATATTTGACGACGCATATTTATATTTAAATGGAAGGACTTCACTTCTAAACTGTAAATAAAGTTACTCAGGTACTCACTGGATAGCGAAATATACTTCCTCTCTGGATGATAGTCTGTAGGCCAATTTATGCACATGATAGTGCTAACTATATCTTCTCTCGAGGTGAGAGACTGTAAACTAAATGTCTCTGAAGTAGCAGCTAATTATACAGTTGTGGAAGGATTCCACTTCTAGCTCTCGGGATGAGAGGCTTGTAACTAACGGCAGCTCCTGTTTTGCCGTGCGTCCTCTGTGGTAAGAGTTCCGAAGCCTACTGACCTTTTCACCAGAATGCCGCAAGGGACGCTCTTGCACGGTTACAACATTTCATTTAAATAATATATCTTCCCCATTTAAATACACATTTAATCATACAATAAAAATGATTCGGCAACAGGAAAAAGAATCAAACTATAAAAATAACAACACTATAAATAATAAACAAGATTTTAATTGAATCATAAATTATAATAAATCCGAATACAAAAAAATTAAAATAATTATAAAGATACAAGTGGGTGGACCCTATATGGATCCGTTTCTGGAAATTGAAAAAATCTTTATTTTTAATGCATCATTTTGAATTCAGAGATAGAAATTAAATAATTGGTTTCTTTTTTTACTGCAATAATAATAAGAAAAAAATAAATTTTCATGCATTCCAATTTTATTTTTAATTTTTTAGGCAAAGAATATCCAGTATTGTAAGTGGAGATCCAAAAGGTTCCACACTTAGCAGTACTAGCCATGTAATTGGACGTTCGAGGAGCTGCTCATCGGGATCTGAAAGTCGTTACTACTGTCGAGTAGATAGTCAAGAACATGTTATTACCACATCGGATCTTCTGTGCTTTGCATTCCAGTGCGCATGTGGCATGGAGTATCTTGCTTCCAAAAAAGGTAATTTTAAAGATAATTGAAACAAATCATGCTGTTGCTGCTTATCCCCTTGATTTAGAATCCTAAACCAAGTCCAGTAGATCATGCTGCATCAATAGATCGTAAACGGTCCTCCCCTCATTCAACAGTTGCCTCATAGAGGCACCAATACAATCGATAAGATGAGAGGGAGGCGCGATGGCCGAACAATGACAAAGGGTATATGTCTTCTCGTCTCCAATGAAGGTCAAACTCTTAGCGTGGCCAGTCCTTAGTCTAGCTAAAGCCGTTTGAGCAGATCTAGGACAAGAGCACTGCAAGGACATACCAGGATATTTTAAAACAAATCATAAAGAACTCAATTCATTCTTGAAACGAGTTAAGATTATATTTATAAGAATACCCTTCTGAAAAACATGCATGATCATGATAAAAGTTTTTATTTGTTTTTAATGTTTTGAAAAAATGTATTTTAATTAAAAAAATATCATACATTTTAAGTGCGGATCCAAATAATTCCACATTTAGCAATACTAGCCTGGATGTTCGTTGAGCTACTCGTTGGAAAAGTCGTTATTACTGTCAAATAAACAGTTAAAAACACTTTATTATCACATCGGATTTTCAGTGCTTTTCATTCCAGTGCGCATGTAGTATCTTGACTCCAAAAAAATAATTTTAAAGATAATTGAAACAAATCATAAAGAACTCAACTCACTTTTGAAGCGAGTTAAGAATTATATCTATAAGAATATCTTTCGGAAAAATATGCATGATCATTATAAAAGTTTTTATCTGTTTTAAAGTCTTGAAAAAATGCATTTTAATTTAAAAATATCAGATATTTTAAGTGCAGATCCAAAGAGCTCCTCACTTAGCAATACTAGCCTGGAAGTTAGATGAGCTGCTCATCGGGATCTTAAAGTCGTTACTACTGTCAAATATATAGTAAAAAAAACGTTATTACCACATCGGATCTTCTGTACTTTGAATTCAAATGCGCCTGCGGCATAGAATATCTTGCTTCCAATAAGAATTTTTAAAGAGAATTGAAACAAATCATAAAGAACTCAATTCATTCTTGAAACGAGCTAAGATTATATTTATAAGAATATCATTCTGAAAAACATGTATAATCATTATAAAAGTTTTTATCTGTTATAATGCCTTGAAAAAATATTTTTAATTTAAAAATATCAAATATTGTAAGTGCGGACCCAAAGAGCTCCACATTTAGTAATACTAGCTGGATTATTCGAACTGGTCGTTCGATGAGCTGCTCATCGGGATCTGAAAGTCGTTACTACTGTCGAGTAGATAGTCAAGAACATATTATTACCACATCGGATCTTCTGTGTTTTGCATCCCAGTGCGCATGTGGCATGCTCCCAAAAGGGCAATTTCAAAGATAATTGAAACAAATCGTAAAGAACTCAACTCATTCTTGAAACGAGCTAATATATTTATTAGAATACCCTTCAGAAAGCATGTATGATCATAATAAAAGTTTTTATCTGTTTTAATTTTTGAAAAAATACATTTTAATTAAAAAATATCTAGTATTGCAAGTGCGGATCAAAATTAGTAACACTAGCCATGTTGCTGGACGTTCGATGAGCTGCTCATAAGGGTCTAAAAAGTTGGTGCTATCGTCGTGCAGACAGTCAAGAACAAGTAATACAACCTTCGATCTGCTATGCTTTGTATTCCAGTGTGTATGTTGCTCACTGGAATGCAAAAACCAGAAGTTTACTGCCCAAAAGGCAATTTTAAAATTCTCGAAACAACTCATAAAGATTCTTCAGATTTACTTGTTTAAAATGAATATAAACCTAACGATTACAATTTATGGATTTCGTTATTTTCACAATTAATTTGTTTTTCAATGGTTATGATTTTTCAAAATCATTCATACAGTTAAAAGCTTTTATTTTTAAAAATGATCTACAAATATTACTTTCAAACAAAGTCTTTTTAGTCGTTTTAATAAATATAAATAAACGCTTATTATATCAACGAATATTTTCAGCCAAAAAATAGGAAAAACTACATCATTTTATGTTTTTACAAGTTATTATATACAAATACTTCAAAATTCTATTAAAAAACATAATAATAAGTATTATTTACTTAATATCAAATGAAAATGTTACAATATAAATGTATGACAAAAATATTTTATACAGAAGTAATTATACAAAATTAAGAAAGACTGTCTCCTTCGACCATGACATTTTATTTTGAAAAATAATTAGTTTCCAGTAATTAAATTATCACAAAAATGTTCCGCATTGCTCGTTTTCAAAAATAAATAAATAAATAATAATAATTTTAATCTACGTACAAGATCCAAATTTTATAAGAGGACACAGAGCTTAAAAAAAAAATTATTATTTTAAATATTCTTAACTAAAGAAAATGATTTTTTTCTTATAAATTTCTCTGCTTTAACTCATCTCTTATAAATGCAGTTAGGTAACACTAGTTAATATCTAATTTTTTTTTTTTTACCTTTAGTACTTTTACTTGCTTAAAAATTTATGAATTTACAAAATAAACATTGTTCTAAAAATTCATACGCTAAAAAATTGAAAATTGATATGGACGAATTAAATTTCAGAATAATTTGTATTAGTACATCTGCATACATTAAATACAGTTTTATAAAACAGTTGACTATACCTCAGATGCACAAGTTTAATTGGGAATGGAGACAAATAGTTAGATCTCTTTGGCCCAGATTTTACTTTTTTCCGTCTGATCAGTATCTGGCAAGTTTCCTAATTAGAGCCCTTGACTCCTATGTTTTTAATCAGTAGTAATTACAGCTGTTGTAGCTCAGTTTTCGAAAGGAAATCAGGAATGGAAAAAAATAATAAAACTACTCCCTGAAAGCAGGATTAAAACAAAGAAAAGAGAGAGTGCGAAATGATTTTTTGTTTTTGAAGGGATTAACTAGTTTGACCTTTCATATGCTAAATATAATGGTGTTATTTACATATGCTGTTATACTTATTACATAGAAAAATATATATGTAATATTATTTCTTTATAATTTGACTATTTTTCAAGTTTTGTTTAATGTTTTGTCAAGAAATGAATAATAAAAATTGTAATTTATAACAGTAATTATTCAAAATATGATTATTTCTGATAAATGTTTGTAAAATATGAATATAATGCTTTAAATTGACTTAACTACAATGTAAAGTAGATCAACGAGTATTTCGGATCTATATTTTTTAAAGAGTTATAGATCTGTTGTGCTTAACATGAATTTGTAATTACGATTTAGATTTGTAATGTATTTTTTTTTTTTTTTACCTTTAAAAACTTAATACATTTCTTATTAGACCAAGAAACATATTATATAGAGATGCAACTAAGTGTTAAATTTTATTATTAGCGTATGTTTTCAAAATGTAACGCACAAAATTATCTTAATATTGTCTCTTTAAAAAATTATATAATTCATAGTTGTAAACAAAAATTTTTACGATAAACTAAAACTCAATTTAAAAAATGTACAATATAATTACATAAAAAAAAGGCAATATTCTTTTTGTATAATTTTTACAACTATTTCCCGCAATAGATAATTTAATTGAAGGAAAATTCTATTAAAATTTTAATACAATAATTAAATATATGAGTACTTATTTAAATATTCAACCCCTATTTTTTCATCACTTACATATTTATTAGAATGAAATCACAATCACAAACTCATAAATTTTTATAAGAATCAACAACATAAAATATTAAAAAAAATTGCAAAATATTTTTATTAACAATTAATAACTATTAATTTAAATAGCGAAAAAAATTATATAAAATTATAATAGAAGGCAAAATTTTCAAATGTATGCACTTTTAATTTATTTCTATAACGAAAAAACATCTAATATTATAGTAGAAGGCAAAATTTCCATGTGTATAAACTTTAATTTTATGCTCTTATTTGCTTAATTTTTTCAATAGTTGATTCACAGAGATCTGGCTGCTAGAAATGTTCTGCTTGCTGATGATAAAATAGTGAAAATCTGTGACTTTGGCTTAGCAAAAGACTGTTATAAATATGAAAACTATGTAAAGAAAGGTGACGTAAGTGGATAACCTTGTTCAAATTTTCATTGGAATAATTCCAAAATTGATTTTTATCATTTTATTTCTTTCTTTCTTTTGACATCTTAACGTATGCGTTTCATTTCTCAGGGTCCATTACCAATAAAGTGGATGGCTATTGAATCAATTAGGGATCATGTATTCACAATCAAAAGCGATGTGTAAGTTATTTTATTATTATATTATACAGTTTATTCGTTTAAAATTTTATTTCCATTCTACAATAGCATTAAAACGCTAAGTTCAAGCTATTTTAGATTATTCCGTTTAATAAATTTTGAAATGTTCAAAGAAATCTATGTTATTCTTCTGAATGAATAATAAGAATGAAAATAAGAGTAACAATGATAGCATTACACTAAAACACTCGATAAAAAGTAAAACATAAAATTTATTTCTTAAAAGTATCTATTTACTAGAAACACCAAAATGTACAATAAAAGTAAATTTACTAGAAGATTAAGTATGACTTTATTATACACTCATGTCCATAAATTAAGGATAATTCAGAATCGCACAGAAATTGAACTCTAAAATAAAAATTTCACCTGTAGAATTATCACACACATCTTGAAGAAGAATATGCAAATTACAGGAAACCACCAGATGGCGCGGATAGTACGTCACAATGACGAGTGTAAGAGAGGGATATATAAAGAATGGTGGCAAAGAAGTAAAATTGTTCACAAGCGCTTTAAAAGCCTTTCAGTGCAATAACCGCATAGTTATGGCACAAAGGAAGCATTTGAATGATTTTTTTACGTAGTAGAATTATCGGACGACTGGAATGTGGACGTACCCAGCTGGAAGTATCCGAGGAACTTGGAATCGCCCAGAGTGTCATCTCCAGGCTTTGGCAACGATTCCAAGATGATGGTAATGTGAGTAGATGTTACAGCACAGGTCGCCCCCGAGTTACAACGCCGAATGAGGACCGGTATTTAGCAGTTACTGCCAAAAGAAACAGACGGAGCACAGCATCAGATGGGTTATGTCAAAGATATCGTGTATCAAACAGAGGGAGTACGAATGGTACAGAAACCTGATACGATATCGTGTACGAACTAAAACAGACATTACCACCATTGATGAAGGTATGCTACATCGCATATGACAAGAAATTGCGTGCCATCTAGATGTACTTCGTGCAACTAAAAGTGCCCATATAAAAACGTATTATATTAAATTAAATGAGGCGAAAAACCTCTATATATACATCTCATTTTGTAATAATTTCCCTTATATGTCTTTTCTTTTATCTTTGTAATAAATTTTTGAAAACATAATGACACTTTATGGACACCATGTACTAGTTTTCTGAATAAGCTTGTAGAGTTCAAGATGTTAGATGTAAAGGTAAACTATATGCACTTATAGCAATTGCATTTAAGTGCATTGCATACCGTTAAATATAAAGACTTCATATAAACAAAATTGTTTTATTATTTTACCGTCTAAACTTATCAGCCTAACAAAACATCTTAACTAAATTGAACTATTTCTAATATGTTAAATAATAATTATATTAAAATTAATTTAGTAACTTTCTTCAAAAAATAAATACATACATTATCTCCTGAAATGTATTAAAAAATCAATATATTCGTTTATATTCAATATTAAAAATTCTACAAAAATAAATAAAGAATAAAAACGAAGTAATTAATATTTATTTATATTATTTTAAATAAGATAAAACGTATTCAATATATAAAGTGTAATTTAATCAAAGTATGCCTACGATTATAAAGATAATTAGTGTTTTATTATTTTTCAAAAACTATAACACTTAGGAATGTTGATAAATCCATTTTATTTATACTAAAAATCCCTTTTATTTTTATTAAAAACTATAAATTTTGTTGTAAATTAAATGTTTTATAACAATATTTGTATTTAATAGCTCAGAGATAAAAAGATTAATCGGGAAAACTTTTAACTTGGAAAATTTCTCTATCCATTTTGCTTTTATTAAAAACTATAAATTTTATAGAAAATTAAATACTTTATAACAATACCAATATTTAATAGCTTAGAGATCAAAAGATTAAACTTGAATACTTTTAAATTGAAATTTTTCTGTGTATCGATTTTTAATTTGAAAAATTTTTTTCGCGATGAAACTTATGAAAGTAAGCTATATTTTGTTATTTATCGAAACCATTCTATCTTGTTCAAATAAAAGTATATCTTTTAACTAAAATGAAAAAAAAAAAAAAAAATTCAAAAAAATCCAATTAATATATTATTTGAATTTAATATACTAACATACTTTATTAATAAAAGATTGCCCTGAACAAAACTATAAGCGAGGATTTGGCTCATACCGCCCCCTGTTGGTAGATTTGTAAATCTTCGTACGACTTTATCATTGTTTATGCAGTTAAAAATAGTTTTAAATATTATTTATTGTTATTTTGGGCATAGATTTTTAATTTCTACAAAGATCTATATTTCACTATAACAATATTGATCATTTGGTACATCTTATTAATATTTCACCTATAAATATAGGAATTAGTGCAAAAAGGTTTGAATCTGAAATACATACAGCAAGATCCCGCTAAACGCTGTTCCAGTATTAAGCAGTATTATTGGTATTTACCAGTATTCGAGCAAGAAGCATATGATACCGAAGACCAGAGCGTTAGTCAGTTGGACAACAGGCCGGTAGAGATCCCTATTACCGCATAAAAGATATTTCTAAATATGTTGCCAACAATATATTTTAGAGGTTCTTATGAAGTTTCAAGACATTTTTCATGCGATTTCTTTTATGCAGTTCCTATTCCCCGTACAAATGCAGCCTTGACTGTAATTACTCATATTGCATAGTTATCTAAATTTATTCAAGGAATTATTTTTTTCTTTATATTAGATGGTCATTTGGGATTCTAATGTGGGAGTTTTTTACCCTCGGAAGTAATCCATATCCTGGAGTAGAAATAGATGAAGAATTTTATAAGAGACTTAGTGTTGGTTATAGAATGGAAAAGCCTGATTACTGTCCAGAAAACATGTAAGTAAGAAACAAGCATGTGCATTTTTGAAAATTAAAAATTTCTTGTTTAATTTGTTTGAAAAAAATATGTGATATTTAAGGATATTTTTACAGTATTTTACTTCTTTGCTTAATATTTAATAAAATAAAAAACACTATGCTGGGTATGTAGAATAATATGTTATTTTTTTAATCCTATTAAACAAACAAACTTTGAACAACAATTTTAAACAAAATTCTTTATATCTTTTATAAAGTGTAACGAAATATTTTGAATTGTAAATAATAGGCTAATCCTAAATATTAACCTTAAATTACCTAAATATTTTAAATAACCTATAACCTCAACACTAAATATTTTAAATTTAAATGTACCGAAATATTTTAAATTACATTAAAATAATACTTTATACATAACTGTAATAAACGCTGTAAAAGTGTTTCATCAATAATAGGCTTTGAAAGTTTAGCAGGTTGTAAAATATGAGCATTCATCAAAGCTGTTGAGGGAAAAAAAAATCTTTTTACGATTTGTTTTCAATAAGCGAAGTAAAAACAATTCAGGAAATTTATAATAAAAAAACGTCTTTCACCATAAATCCATAAGAAACCCCATATATTTAACAAATCTGTAAATATTGGAGGGGTATACAAATGTACGGAGAAAATATAGCACGCATGTTTCTATCTATAATCAAAAATTGTGTGCATATACAATGCATCTTGCTATTTTTTTGCCGAATTATTGCTTCTGCTCTAAAACTCTTATTATAAAGATCCATTTGCAAATCATATGATGATTAACTACTATCTACACTCTCTAGCCAATGAATCAGAAACCTGAAATTGGATGTGCAAATGTTGATTAGGACTGTGGTTTTGTAAAATCCTTCTGTGGCAGTGATTTTTAACATTTTAAGTTGCCCCTCTTAGTAAGGAAAAAATTCTGTCATGCTATTAAATTAAATATCATAATAACCTTGATTATTTATTAAATTTACTTCATAGTACTACTATATGAGATTATTATCATTAGCAGTAACTTAATCAATCGTATTGAAATGCAATGACAATTAGCGACGAATACTTAATTTCCGATTGCAAAAATAATGAACCATTTAATATCATCAATCATTAATGAAACATATAGTTTGCTTTTAATGATTGTTTTTTCGTCATATGTATAATCAGAAAGTTTTCTAATAATATATTAAAAAATATTTAGTTTTGATTTGTGATCTGCAGTAGTTACATAAGAAGAAAAGCAAGATCGTATAACTACACTGTTGAGAAAAAATCAACATTTTTAGATTTATAATTGAAAATTCCTCACCAATAAGAGACTAATTATATATAGCCTCGAATGTCACATTAACTAAAGTTGTGTTTGTAATACCTGGAGTTAGTAATTAGTTAAAAGTATGAATTTCAGTAGTTTTTCTAACTAGTATTAATTTCTTAACGAAGTCCTCTACATTTTAAGAAATTACAGATAAAATCGTTCCGAGGCAATAACAAGCATTTTAGATATGATTTATTTTTATCCAATATTTGGTCAATTACTTTTAATAAAATATCTTGCAATTAATTAAAACTAATCCTCCAAACTATAAAATTTCATAATGCTACATTGTATTATTTATTAATATGTCATTTTAGCATAAAATTTTATGACACATTTTTTACTTTACTTCTTCAAAATTTAACTAAAGAATAAAAACTTTATTTAAGTAAAATATTAGATGAGTTAATATGATTTAATGTTTATAACTAATTTATAAAAAAAAATTTAACAACTGCAATTTGTTTCAACAACAGTTACCATATCATGCAAGACTGCTGGCAAGACAATCCTGATGACAGGCCAGAATTTAGCCAACTTTCTGATACTTTAGGAGGACTTATAGAAACGGGTGTGAAACAGGTAGAAAAGCTATAGAATTTATGTTAATAATACTTTGATTGTTGTATTTATTATTGTTGTACACTGAAGCTCAGCTCTAAAAGTGAAGTTTTATTTTTTTTATATTATAGGTTTAACTTAAACTATTAAAAATTAAAAATATTTCATTAAATTATGAAAAGAAAAGAAGCTGTATATTTTTTCCATATTTATAGAATTGCTTTTTCTGAGAAATTGAAGAAACATTTTTTTTTTTGATTGAATGCTTCTTAGAAAATTATATTGATTCAGTCTAAATCTGTTAAACTTTTTTTCATTAAAATATATATGATCAAATGTATATTCTATTCAATCTTGGAAAGCTAGGCTAAATCTGTTTAGATTCTATGAAAAGGATTTGAGATGCATGAATAGACGGAAAATTTCATTACTCTGTTTGCTGTTTTGTTCCTTATTTTGTGGTCAATACATTTTTCATTTGCTCTATGATGCAAACTATGATTTCTTTGAATGATGGTTTTTATATTGTGAAATAATAATAATGAAATTGATTTTCCATATACGCTTTATATTTTATTTTCCAAGCGGTAATTGTACAGTTTAAATCAAATAGAAAAGATATTAAAAAAAATGTTGGTAAATCAATAATTATTAGCTTACAATGAAGTAAACCATAAAAAAACCAGCTATTCTTGTTCGATTACAAAAAGAAATCAATACTAATTTTTAAACAACTGGTTGTTGTATTTCACTTAAAAAAATGAAGTAAAATAAATAAAAACAATTTACATTAAAATGCTAACTTGATAAGCAACTTAGAAGTCTGAATTTTTTTATATCCTTATAACGATATTATAATGTATATGTTTAAAAGTGCATTTACTCTTTCTCTCCTTTTCCACCTCTTACAAACATCATTTCAAATATGCAATACTTGCATACAACTTTTGCACCTCGCAAGCGTTCCACTGGCAAATGGAATCGGATCAGCATTCAATGTGGTAATACGTATATATATTCACGTTATGGCTATATATATATATATATATATATATATATATATATACTTACATTCACATTATGGTTATATATATGTATTCATGCGCCCATAGAAGAAGGATCGCGATTGTTCATGACAACTATTCTGGTATAGGATCCAGTTGGCACGTATGCATAGAGATGAGTATTTAACTCTTAAACCGTCTTTTTTATCAGACTTTACCAGAGGCACCATGAGCAAGTGGTTCCACAAATCCCTTCTACATACAACGCTTACTTTTGGGCAGCCATGACCAACAAGGATTTATTTATTTATTTTTGTTACATTCACAAGAATACATATTTTTGATGACTGGAACAACATTATTTTTTGATATTCTGAATTGTTGATAAAACTTTAAATTTCTTATAAAAAATACAAATCAGTATTTAGTGAACAATGAAATATTATGAGGTAGGACGCTGGAGACAGTAGAACAGTTTTATGGTTACATTATATATATATATTACTTTATGCTCAATTTTCCAAAATAAAAATGAAGATGAAATCAAGAATATTTACTGAAGGTAAAGATATAATATACTTGGAAGGACCCATTCCCCCAGGAACAGCATCTGAGGTGTTCACAGCCACCTCAGATTTAATGGAGGGACATTTCACTCCACATATTTTATGTCCCCAAACCCGGTTTAGATAAGAGAATTTTCGGTTCGGTTCACTTTCCAATTGAACTCTCCTGTTCAGAACCCTAAAGGACGTTTGGTGGCTTAATATCTGTGCATACAATACATGGTATTAAGTACACTCCAAAATCTTATATAATCCATGCCTAAACATATATATGACATCTGTACAAAAGGATATTCAATAAAATATTGATTCCGGGTTATTATTCATTTAACATTGTTTGCATAATCAGTCAGTTAAAACTATGCATTTTTGTTACTTTTTTTTTTTAAACCATTATCGATTTCTTTATGTGTGTTTTCTATATTTTACCTGTTAGAAATTACAGATAAAATTGTTTAACCATAGGGTATCATGGTTTATATTAAGAAAAAAAAAAAAAGATTTTTTTTTATATTCATAATGATTGAATTAAAAAGCAATAATATTGTTTTTCTCTCCTTAGCACTACATTGATTTAAATGCTCCATACTTAGAAATGAATAACAAGATGCAAAATCACACTTATCTAAATTTACCAGACGACGAAGGTCGAAGCAGTCCCACAAGATTGTATATGAATTCAGTAACAAACAGTTCCTTCTTTTATGACACTGTACCTCCTGTCAAACGATCTGTTTCGGATGAGGCAGAATCAAAAGAAACTTTAGAGGATGTTCCAATGATTCAACTGGACACGATTAAGGAAAATCAATATGAAAAAAATGCTCAACACGAAGACCATTGCTTACCACCGTCTGATTACCTTAAAATGGGAGAAAGTTGCTCAAGATGAACATTCAAGATTCCCAAATACTTCCTGGCCAAAACTTAAAACGATATCCTTGTAAATGTTTAACAGGATTTCAATTAACAAACCACAAAAAATGTGGTAATTTTCGATTTTATTGATCTCATTTTTGTATATTATAATCTTGAAATATAGTATATTAAATACTAGTTTTTATTTGAATCAAATTACATTTAAACTTCTTACAATTTTACGTGTTTCTAAAATTGAATTCCTTTTTATAGATATTTTATAAATTATAAAAGATTTAACCAATATGAAACCCTAATGATTTGAAATTGTACTGAAAAATAACATTATTGTTAAATTAAGCTTATTCTAATATATTATCAGAAAATATCATTATAACGACTGTATAAATGCTTTATCGAATTGTCTCTAAATCGAATCTTGCCTATTATTTCAATAGATGTGTAGAAAAGGCATAACTTAGTTTTTATAACATCGAGTTATATACTGAGACTGCAATAGGCCTATATTTTGCAACAGTAAATAATTTATAATTATAAGATATCATTAACTTTCGCATTTTATTGCGATCTGCTTTTTTTTTTTGTTATAATACATTTTAAATTTGAAAATTTATATTACAGAAATTACATATAGAACGCATACAGCAGTAATAATCGCTTTAAGGAATTTTGGTATTTTAATTCTACCGAGAATACTGAAAAACAGAACTGAACTTCAATTTCATATTACTCATCATTTCTTTCATTTTCTAAAAATTACAGTTTTACTATGAAATTAATTACTATGAAGTTAATTATTACTTTCTTTAACATAGTTATTAAGCAATTATTTCAAATACTGTTTTGAAAATCCAAAATTGTGTTTAAGTGTGTGTTATCATTTTCGATTGTGTATTAAGAAAGCATATTAGGAATCATACTTAATATTCATATATATTCTAGAAGTGATATCTCTTCCCACTCCTACTTGGACTACACATATTTCTGGCTTCACAATTGTTTAACTTTTGCCAATAACTTCACTATTGAGCCCCTTCTGAATTCACCTGTGATAAAAATCTCGCCATTCTAAACTTTTATATATCCTACCATTCTTACTAATATTGTTAGAAAAGTCTCAACAAATTCCATACCTTCCTGAACGAACCATCTTACATTAATTTTTTTTTTATCATGCATAATATCAATATTTCTAATCTCACTGATAAGATTCACAATACTTATATTTCTTCATCCTAAACTTATTAAAAATGAAGTTAAAAATTAAACATCTTTGCTCACCGCAAGAAACAGATTTAGAAAAGCCTTGCAAACCTGCAGAAATCACATTTATAAAGCACCTTATAATAAAGCACAAGCCAGATTCCGACTTATATGACTAGTCACAAAGCGTTTGGTCTAATCAGTTACAGACCGTTGCGGACGGCTCTCTCTCTGGAGGATGATCAATAAATTGAATTGTAAAAGATTTTTAAAATAATTTATCACTTTAAGAAATTCTACACAATTTAAAGCCATACTGCTATACTACAAAGAACTGAGTTTCTTGCTAATAGTCTTCAGAATCAGTTCAAAGAAAATTGTCTGGTCTGAAGTTAATTTAAAAGGCCGAAATAATTTCTGGGATCTCAGACCGAAAAAAAATTTATGTCAATGAATATATATCGACTATTAAATAAAAAAAACTGATGTGAGTAATGTAACGATTAAAACGTTCGAAAATCTCCCCTCCTCTAAATTAATTCTTAATATAACTGAATAGTATTTTAAATTTCTCCTACTTTCCGTAGCTGTCTTACTTTCGAAGCAATCATTACACCACGAACACGAGCTATCATTAAGTTTGACGGCAAGCCAAGAGGGAATTATGTTGTATTTGTTCGATTGTATCGCAAAATGTTCATTTCCTAAATTGGTTTTACTGCTGATTCAGAAAGGAATTCGATTATTAGAAATACAAGTGGAAACTTCTGTGCATTTCCATAGAAAAGTTCATTAGTAATAGTTATTGATCCTTTCAAGAAATTTTAGTCTACATTCCAAATTTCTTGAAAAAGACTCGAAAAAAATGCAACATGCAAAAATTTATATTCGTCCAAAATTATTTTTAGCAAAATATTTAACTATATCTAAAAAGTAGATTCATGGTACAATTTACTTAAGAGCAAACATTATGAGATTTCATACTTAATTTTAATTCTTATGCGCGTACGCACGCAATAGAATATATTTAAATATAGATTCTGTTTCAAGAATATAATTTTTCACTAAATAGAATGAATTAAAATTTGTATAATATGATCTAATTCATTACAAAAATACATTATACCATTTTTTAAATAATTTATTAGATTATATGAAAAACATTTATAACAATTCTCTCTTAAATTGCTTCTATTGTAACTAATTTCTAAATACAGGTAAAATAATTGTATTAATTTGTAAATGATATTCAAGATAGAAACAGTTTTCAAAAATCATAAATTAAAGCTCCACTGTAACACAAAATAAGCAAATCAATCAATTTACTCTTCTACAACTATGCAAAGACACACGGGATTGGTCTGGAATTTTAGAAGATACTGTAACTCTTAAACACCACATAAAGCCTGCACATCACAAATATATGATGCAGTTTACAAGAAATGGTTGCTGAAGCTTCACATATATCAATCATGATGAATCATGAGGTTACATGAGTAACAGTGACATTTACAACATTAATGATACCAATTTTGATTGCAAGTGCAATATGAAACACATGTAATAAATTAAATGAAAAAAAAAAAAAAAAAAAAACAATTACTAATATTTTCATACATATTTGGGATTTTTTTGGTATTATAGCATGCACACTATTCACTATTGCACAGTTTATATAGACACTTACATTCTAGCACTGTAATTTGCAAATTTAACAGACAAACAGTTTTTAGTAAATGAAAAGTGTTTCACTACTAAGTAAGCACTGAAAGTTTTACTGGATGAAAAGTTGTAGACAAAAAAATGTCAGAGAGTAAGAGTTATTATCTTTTTTCACATCTTAAAAGTAATAAGAAATGCTGATCCACACAAAAGGAAATCATTACTTTCATCAAAATCCCTAATCTTAGTGAAGCCCTTGATGTTGCAATAACTGTTTGGAAAGTGACATAAAAAGTGAAAATTAAAATTTCTCATTAATCCAGATTAAATGTTCTTTTTTAGAAGTGGGAACAAAAGAAAAATAAAATACAAATAGTTTTCAACTTTTAGACTTCAACAGCTGCAGTTTTTGAATGCGTCTGACTGAGCCACTTGCCAATTTTCTATGTGGTCAGACTATATTTTAATAATTATATAGGAGATAAAAACCATGAGCTGTGTATATTTCCAAGGTTTAGTTTTAATATAGATCAGAATTTATGTGAGAGCACAGCTTTATTAATAGAGAATAAAGAAAAATCCAGAGAGTACAAATATATGACATACTAAAATAATAGGAATTATTTTTCTTTATAGCACGGGAATAAAAAACAATATTGTTTAAAAATTAAACAAGGAAATATATAGGAATACTCTCAAAATACTGAAAAGAATTAATGATAACTGAAAACAACATTATTTTTAATTTTATATTTTAACATATACAAGGCAAGCTGGATTACAGAGATCTCATAAAAATAAGAATCTTATCTAAAATATAATAATTTAACTTACGTTAGAAAGTCTGCTTTAAGTACTATTATTATTTTGCATTTAATAAAATTATATTTACTTCTATTTAATCTCTAGATATGAAAATTTAAATTTTTTTTACTTGCAACCATAAAATAGCACATGATAAATTTTATAAAGTAAAAAATCTGTTTCTAAAGAAAAAAAACATAAATATGTATGTTATTTAAATATACTTGACTGATATAAAAATTACTTGACTTTAAATAATTGCAAATTAAAGAAGTTAAATAGATTCTAAAAATGCAAACTATTGAATACAATTTTACGAACAATACAGCGATTTTTGAATACAGTAGCCTCTCTTTAATCTCACAGATTTGGGACGCTGTCCGTACCGAATTAGAGATTTTGCCAGATTATAGAGCATCAGTATAGTTTTCAGGGGAATACCAATGATAAAGCATTCTTAATAAAATCTTAAACAATTAAACATGTACATATTTAATATGTGTATGCACATTCTGAAGCTGTGTGGATGATATTAATATTGGACAACTGCGAACAGCATTGTGGCGCCCTTCTGGTGGTCAAGGTCAACAAACGCCTGAATTCATAGGAAAAGCAAATGCTCGATTGGTTTCGGATTATAGGGCGCGACGAACTATTGATTGTGGGATTAAAGAATGGTTACTGCAATAACTTTAAAAAACAAAACGATCATAGTGAATGAATTAAAATGGAAGATTTCTGATAGTAAACTATGAATTCTTTTTAGAAAAAATATGGATTGAAATAAAAGTTACAAGATAGTAACTACTTATAATTCCATTCCAAGGAATTCACTTATCATTTATACAATACAAAGTCCATTTTATACAAATCTCTCTATATACAGAGTTAATACTGATATTAAATTTTTACTAACAAAACATTTAAGAATTTATAACTCTCCATTATAGAAAAAGTTGATAATAATGAATTTTCATCAATGTTACATGTAAATTACTCATAAGAATGGTCTTTCAATTACTAATACAGTGTTTCTATAAACGAAACAATTTATATTAAGATTTTATATAAAAACTAGTTAGCAAAATGTGTAGAAATTTTCTTACACATCTTTTCTTTCTCTTAATACAACATAGATTTTTGACATATTTCTTTAAGTCTTTTTTTTTCCTTTCATAGTCAATTTCACAAAGTTTAATTAATATGTAAATATTCACCCAAGATAAATAATGCACAAATAAGAAATTTTTTATTGATTTATTTATTAAATTTTCAAAAAACAAAGTTTTATACTTTTCAACTTAACATTTCAATTCTTAAGATAGTTTCTATATATTTATTAAATTAATCATTTTACCTTTTACACAAAATAACAAGTATAAAATTTTCTACAGTTTACAAGCTCTTTGGTTATTTTTACAATTTTAAATACACATAACTAAAAATGACTTCTTTTTACAATAAACAAGACAAATTTTTCTTTAACAACATATATATAGTCCGACCACAGAACACATGGAATGCTAAACACCCAGTGAAACAGTGGAAGCGGATGAATCAATTTCTTGGGTATAGTCAGTAATATGCAGAGTAAAGCTGCTTTGAAAGAAAATGTATAACAGTTAAGGTGGAATTTTTTCATCTAGTTTTTCATTTAATATTGTGTTATAGAAAATTATAATAATTAAAAATTAAATTTCTCCTTATTGTTATTAAAATTCCTCTAAATGGCATTTCCTCCCCTATGACAGCACTCATCATTAATCCAACGCCCTTGACTGTTTGCCAATGTTTCATGAGATCGGTGGTCGAACTATTTATATATACATATATATATGTATAAAAAAAGGTTCTATGAAAAATGTTTCTAACAGAAAACGTCTTTTATTTAAAATATATACTCAGGCATAACATTATTTTTAAAAGAAATTTACAATCTTAAAAGAAGTTTCTTCATAAAAAAACCCCTAAACATATGAAAAGGAATTAAAAAAGACAATTTGAATACGACAGTAACTAAATGAGGTCATAACATATCTTAACCTCGAAAACTTCAAGTTCAAATAGAGGCTCATAAAAGTTTTTTTTTAATATTTAATAATTTTCTTACAATGTGAATAATTCCTTAACAGAATTGAATAATTTTGCTATTTTTACTGTCATTACTTAATTTATATTTTCTAATGAAAAGATTAAAAACCAAATTGGTAATTAAGTTAATGAATTAAAAGAACCAGAACATTTTTATTTATAGAAATTAAGTTATAAACACATACATAAATTTATAACAATATCTTTATAAAAGATGACCAGAAAATTGTGACAGGAGCAAGACTAGACTAAAACACAACTAACTATATATATATATCTGTATTTTTACTTATATATTAAAATCCAATATGTTTCACACACAGAGCCAATCACATGAAAAATTAGATTTATATCCCTTATTAATAACAATGAAAACTCAATTTTTATGTGATTAATATATAAAATAATACATAATTGTAGGATAGTAAATGATTAATATTCCACAATAATGCCTAATGCTTATATATAAATATATATATATTGAATTTTATATAATTATCTTAAAAGCTGGGATGTATAATCCAACGACGGATTCTGTGGAATGGTAAACAAATATACGCTGTGGAAAGCTACTTTGAAAGAAAAAAAAAGTATAATAGCTAGCAAGGAATTTTTTTAACAAGTTTTTCTTTTAATATAGTGCCATCCAAAATTTTAATTCTTTTTATTGCAATTAAAATCCCTCCTGAATGACATTTCCTTTCTTATGATGGTGCTGTTTTTGAATCCATCCAATTGGGTGACTTGTCAATTTTTCATGCAATCAGTGGTTGGACTATACTCATTTCTTTAAGAAAAACAGGAAAGTTTGAAGTGGAGAAGAAAAATAATTAATGTACAAAGGAATAAATGCTTAAATAAAATGCAAATTTTATTACAGCAACAGATTCATTCTACTACTACTGTACTATAAGCTCACTCATATTATGAAGAAACATTAGAAATGGCATTATCATGGAATATCATATTCTACTGCACCAGGATACACTTAGTTGTAAAAAAGTAAAGCAAATGCAATCTAATTTTTAAAAATAAAGAAAAAATAGAAAAAAACCCAATATGGAAACTACTCATTACTAACAAAACACTTTTTCTTAAGTTGGACGAAATTGGAAGCCATTCCTTCGAGGCTCCATCCAAAGTGTTATTATGAGATCAACCATCTTATGCAGTAAGTTCCTAATATTACCCCATTCCCTGCATGGGTAAAGAAAAAAAAAAAAAAAGTAATCAATGAACATATTTATATTTAAGAAAAACAATAATAAACAAAAAAGACAATAGCAAAATTTCAGCATAATTAATATATTTTGGTACAAACAGTTTTATAAGCATACACGTTTTATGTTTCTTTCATTTGTATTGTAGCAAATAAGTTTTTATCGCAAAAGTAAGAAGCAATTTTTAAATGACAAAGAATAAATTATTTTAATAAATTAAAAATGCAGTCAATTTTATGAAATACTTTGTTTAATGTCAAATAATGTTTCAAAAAAATAAAGAATATATATTACAGTATTAAACTCAATCTATTACAGCTTAGATCTCTTTTAAAACAATATAGATATAGAACAAAATCTGATTACTTATTATTTTAAAATGAAAAGCTTTTGAAATTAAGTAATAGATTAAATGTAATCTATAATTGAATCTAATTATGCTTATTAAAATTAAGAAACTCAACTATTGAAGTGTTACATGCAATAAAATGAGCCAAACTTTTACACTTCATCTAAACACACTATATCTTAAGTATCAAATCTTTTTTAAAACACAGAAAATTAATTAATACTATCATTATAGTCTGACCATGGATAGCGTGGAATGATAAACATACGGTTTAACGGTGGAAACGGACGAATAGATTACTTGCAAGGGGTGCTAGTCAGATATACACTAAACAAAGTTGCTTTGAAAGAAAAAAGTATAATGTTTACATTGGAATTTTTTCATCTAATAATGATCATTAGAAATTAAAATTCTTTTTATTGCAATTAAAATGCATCTTAAATGACATTTTCTTCGTTATGGCGCCATACTTATTGAACATGTCTGATTGGTCGCTAGCCAATTTTCACACTACAGTTGGTCAGAATATTACAAAACATCATCTGACAAAGAAAATGCCACATCATGAAGAATTGATTATATGGTTATAGTCTGATCACCGCTCGTGGGGAAAATTGGCAAACGATTGAATCGCACACAGATTCAAAAAGAAGGGGAAGAATGTAAGGGATGAAATGTCATTTAGGGAGGGATTGAAGTAAATTGAGATATTTATCCATGGCCTTTCAATTAAAAATAAAATATCTATGTTACATTTTAAGCTTCTTCACAATTCCATAATGACTCTTCTGTTATGTATGAATATAAGAGATTACTTACAGAAAGCACACTTGCTTTATTTAGTAATTGTGAAAATAATTTTTGAGAAATATTGTTATTGGCTCTTTATATACTGTCACAAAAACGTTTATGGGGATTTAAAAAAAAAAAAATTTTTTTAGTTAATATAAGATAAGATGTACTTTATCATTGGTTTTTAAAATCGAAATATATTTTGGTCATTAATATCTTATTATCCCAAGTTATAAAAATTAAAAAAACGATTTGCAATTTGATAAAATTCTTAACTAAAACAGTATACTTACTCTTCGGGTACTTTAGCAACCATTTCAGTATAGTATTTTACTTTTGGTTCAGTTCCACTTGTTCTAATTGTAGCTTCACAACCATTTTCGAAGTAAAAGTTATCATTTGGGTACTTGAACTACTTGGCAGAATCTTAAAAATCAATGATTAATTCAAAATTTCATTAAATTATCATTACTAAATATTCTACATTAATAGATTAATTACATTGTTATGTAAATTTTAATTTAGTAATAAAATAAAAGGATTTTTTTACACTTTTGTATGCACAAGGTGATGTTTGATAACGACTACTGGAATATTTCATTTAATATTCAGTAACTAGTTAAATCCTCAATATACATTTTTTTTTTTTTAAACAGTCAAAGAAAAAAAATTTTAGGATGAACATTTCAAACCGTTATCTCTATTTTTGTAATATGAGAGAAAATTGCATCTAAACATAGGTAAAAATGTATTACAGGAATCATATGCAATGGGATAATTATTAAAAAGCAGATATCAATCTTATCAATAAAAATCTATGATTTAAGAAATAAGTCTTGAATTATTGCTTATTAAGTCAGGAAAAAGACATTAACAAACCCATTGAAATCAAGTGTGTTTCAGTATACTGACTAATGAACATTTCATGTTATAGTTAGTTATATATTTTTGCAATATGCAGTAAAAATAGAAAAATAAGAAATGCCAATATCTATAAAATTTCTGAAAAATATGAGTAAAAATTACGAACTATCTTCCATTCATTTGATTGAAATTTATAACAAAGATGGGCAGTTGGTTTAAGAATCTATTCCAAACTTTTTATAAAAATTTTTATTTTTCAAAAATTTTATTAATTAATCATCATATTAATGTTAATGAGGCAATTAAATTATATCCCTCAATAATATAACCAAAGGAAAAGATAGTAAGTGCTTCCCAGTAAACCAACTATTTTAAATTACTTTGGTACCTGTTAATTTAGTACTGTTATTTTACAAGAAATATATTTTTTGTAAGCAAATTTAGAATACAAGGTTAAGTTAATGCAGTTACTACACCTTTAAAATTGTAAAACATATTCTGTTATGCAAAACATGTTTTTCATAGATAAATGATTTCAATGAAAGTCATTGGATTTATGTAAAAAATTTTCTAAATCCATTAGTAAAGATCATAGAACATATTACAGTAAACAGTCAGGAGTTGGAAATTTTTTGGCCGACTCCCCACCTGATTTATAATATTTATACATCATGACTAGGATGTTAACTGATTAAAGTAGCACTGGAAAATCGATTTTGTAAATTAAGTAGTACTGGAAATCTGAGTAATACAAGCCCTGGTCAAGTAGTACCTGTGGACAGTAAAATTAAAGTAGTATCCACCTAATAATAATTTTTCGAAAAATCAGAGTTTAGAAATATAAAAGCATTTAAAATTCTCAAAGGCAACGTTAATAAGTAATCTCATAGCGTGATTGTTAAAGGCATGAAAGAGATATAAGAAGTTTTGCAAGTTAAACATTTCACAAAGAATTCTAATTGTTTTGTGTTCAAATAGAATATTCTGCCATATTAAAAAATAATAAAAAAAATTGTTTTAGTAATATGTGGTTAATTATTTTTATTCTTTGATTACTACAATCATTAATATTTTTCCACAAATACTTGTATATGATACAACAAAGTTAAGCAAAAATAAAAAGCTATAGTTTAAAAGGGCTTTTCATATGGCAAAGTAAAACATTAGAAATTAATGAAGAAAAGACATAAAAAAAAAAGCAGAAAATACTTATTAATTTAAATAATTTTTTTTTGTATAATACTTATAATGAAAGCAATGCAAGAAATTAAAATGGAAAAAAGAAACTCAACAAGGGTAGAACTTGCACTGTTCTTTCGGTTATTTATTTCTTAAAAGTATCTATTTACTAGAAACACCAAAATGTACAATAAAAGTAAATTTACTAGAAGATTAAGTATGACTTTATTATACACTCATGTCCATAAATTAAGGATAATTCAGAATCGCACAGAAATTGAACTCTAAAATAAAAATTTCACCTGTAGAATTATCACACACATCTTGAAGAAGAATATGCAAATTACAGGAAACCACCAGATGGCGCGGATAGTACGTCACAATGACGAGAGTGTAAGAGAGGGGTATATAAAGAATGGTGGCAAAGAAGTAAAATTGTTCACAAGCGCTTTAAAAAGCCTTTCAGTGCAATAACCGCATAGTTATGGCACAAAGGAAGCATTTGAATGATTTTTTACGTAATAGAATTATCGGACGACTGGAATGTGGACGTACCCAGCTGGAAGTATCCGAGGAACTTGGAATCGCCCAGAGTGTCATCTCAGGCTTTGGCAACGATTCCAAGATGATGGTAATGTGGTAGATGTCAAAATTTCAGGTGGCTAGAACGCCGAATGAGGACCGGTATTTAGCAGTTACTGCCAAAAGAAACAGACGGAGCACAGCATCAGACCTGTCTCGTCAGCAACTGATGAGTTTCAAGGCAGACCGTGTACAGACGCTTAGGGCACGTTGGTCTATATGCTCGTAGGCTTGTCAAATGTGTTCCACTTACCGCAAACTCACTGTCGCCTGCGATTAATCTGGAGTAGAGAGCATGCATTGTGGACACTGCAACAGTGGTCTTGTGTGATGTTTTTCCGACGAGTCCAGGTTTAGTTAGCAGTCTGATTCTCGGCCGGACTTTCATATGGAGAGTGCCAGGTACCCGTTACCACCAAGAGAACACCATTGAACGACACCGTTACGGTGGTGCAGGATGGCTTGTTTGGGGAGGAATTATTCTTGGTTCCAGAACTGACCTGCATTTTCAGAGTGTAACGATGACAGGCCACATCTATCGGGATGTCATTCTGGAACAACATGTACGTTTGTTTCGGGGCGCCATGGGTGCTGAATTTCTGTTTATGGATGACAACGCCCGTCCCTCATCGTGCAAACATTGTAGACGAATGCCTTCAATTGGAGGATATCACCCGTTTGGATTGGCCAGCATACTCACCGGACTTGAATCCAATAGAGCATGTGTGGGATATTATTGGCCGACGAATTGCAGTCCGTCAACCCCCCTCCCACTTGTCAACCGGAACTTGGGCCGGAGGGCATTGCTTGATGAGTGGTGCAATATTCCCCAAGATCAGATTGATAATTTGATACTCAGCATGCCTAGGCGTTGTAAGGCTTGTATTGCATCGTCCCTGGAGACATACTCCATATTAACCATCATATTGACCATGTGTTATACTGTTTTGTTTTTTTTTGTAATAGGTTCTTTTTTGAAATTTGTCTCAGGAGTAAAAATCACAAGTTTTATTAATTATGTCAAACATATAGCATCTTTTTTTTTTTTACCTTTTTGTTTAATAAATAGACTTTACAAATAAGTCAAATTTGTTTTTGCTTGTCTCTTTTTTTTGCCTGAACTTCATTATCCTTAATTTATGGAAATTAGTGTATATAAAATTATATATATATATATATTTAATAATGTAATAGCTTCTATAAGATCTTGTTTCATTGTTGATGCAAAATAGCTTTTTATAAGCTGCAGTGTTGAGAAAAGTCTCTCAACACTTGCTTCATATGCTGCTAAAGCAGTTAGTCTTTGCTTTTTGAATTGTTTCCTTATCATTTAATTTAAACACTAAATTTTATGATTCTGGAAAAATAAAAATTATTTTCATAAAAGAGTTGGGTTTTTAAACAGACTCTTCACCTCTGCAATTAAGAGATGAATAATGCTCCAATACATGGGTGAACCATGAATACAATGCAATGAATAAATCAACATAAGTGAATATTACAGTTTTTGTCAAATAGAATATAATTATATATTTTGAAGTATAAATATTTAAAATATCCTCACAAATAATTTTAATACATAAGTTTTTAGGGTTAATTTAAAGCATGAAAAGTAGTAAAACTTACAGCTTTTTGATCAGGTTGAAAGCTATCAAAACCAGTAGTTAGATCTCGAACACCAACAACATTAAAGGGAGTATCACAATCAAGAAACTTTGGATACTGCAAAGTAAAAGTAACAAATTAAAGTTGATTCTAAAGAAAAAAAAATTATGATTATAGAATTATCAGCATTTGATGAAATACCTCATTTTCAACACCATTGAAATTCCTTAATCTATTGAACATTGACAGGATGGCGTTAGGATCCATACACATGAAGTATGAGTTGCAACTGACATGGTATCCATATCTATAAAAATTATTTTATAATAAAATTTTAAAGTATTATAAAAATATAGATAAGTTAAAAATATGTCATAAATTACATAATATAGTAACTCTCTTTAAACCACTACAGTTGTGCCAGTTTAGTGAGCATCAATATATTTTAAGATGGATTCTAGATACAAATTTAAATGATTAAAACATGTACATATTTAATGTGTTTATGCATATTTTGAACCTGTGTAGATGAATATAAATATCCGACAAATGTAGCAGCAATGTGTCGTCATCGGTGTGGAATAAAGAATGTGTCTAACTATTGAATGCAGGATTAAAGAGAGGCTGCTATACTTAAAAAAAAAAAAATGAAAAGAATTTTGTATACATCCACAATTACTGCAGAATATTTCCATTAGAAATGACAGTTTCAAAGAAATAATATAAAAAATTATTATTCCAATGATATTAAATGGAAATAGAAACAAAATTAACATACCTTTTAACAGTAACATACATTTATACAGAAGACAGTCAAACGACATATCTTCTTTGCAAATGGTAATGACAGAAATATTCGAAATTTCAAAACAACAAACTTAGCCAATAACACATTTATTGATTACATTTACAAGAGACCACATCAAACAAAACTCAGCTGCAATATCAGCATAGATATTTACAATGAATTTAAGCAGTAAACTAAACATTTTTTGTCACACCAGCACAAACCTTTTCAGTCCTGTCGACCTTGCAATCTCATTCTGGGCTCTCTGATGTCTAAACCTTAACTCTCCATCTTTGGACATGGACATTGCTTTTAACCTGCTTGCTTAACCCAGTCCTCAACTTTTTGCTTTTCCCTTCCCTGATCTTTGTGACACCTTAATTGTTTTTCTTGCTCAAGTGGCTTGTTCTTGTTGGTTCTTATTTTCCAAATTTTTTTTAATTACTTTCAGATTTATTGATGAAGTTTCATGGGGTTCTAAATAACAAAAAAACTAACCCACATATTCCAACATAACTTCTTATTTTTTTACAAAAGGAGTTTTCTTTTGGATGTATTTATGGCACAAATTGAAATTTAACTGAATCGCCAAAATTGATAATGTAACTTGATTTTAAATTTATACAGTAAAAGTAAAATTGCAGATAAAATATCTAATACTTATTTTATGGAATAGAAATGAATACAATTAAATAGAATACAAAAAATATTGCTTTAAATAAGAAATGAAAAAAAAAAAATTCAATAATACAAAATTTTGATATTAAAAATTTTCTATAGATAGATATTACAAAAACTTACTTCAGATATGATTCTCTCAGATAGTCATAGAGAAGTTTATTTTCAGAATAAGCCTTAGCAGCCATTTGGGTAATTTGCATTGCAGCACGAATACCATCTTTATCCATCACCTCAGATCCACACATATAACCTTTATATAAAAACAACATTTCACTAAAATACATAAACAATTACTAAAATAGTTGCTTTGGAATTCAATTTTTAGATTTAATTATTATTTTTTGGCCCACCTCTAGCAAATTTTAGCTATCAAGATTAGAGACAAAAATGTTTCTCTAATAAACGTTTCAATGAATCATTAAAGAATGTTCCAACTAATGTCCTTTTAACCAAACTACTATTCTATATGTCTAATTTTTTTTAATTAATGTTAAAATTAAATGTTAAAAAGAAGCATTTCAATTATATCTTTCCTAATACAACCAGTTGCAAAGACAGTTTTATCAGCAAACAACTATTCTGTAATACTTTCGAATCTGTTAATTTAGACTTGTTACTTTTATGGGAAATATATTTTTGTAAGCAAATATAGAATATAAGGATGTTTTTTAAATCACAGCAAATACTGCCCCTTTAAAAGCTGCAAAAAAATATTTTTATGTAAAAACTGTTTTTATAGATATTCAAATTCAGAAAAATAATTGAATTTATTTCTACAAATACTGTATGCATAGTAAAGTAAAGCTCATAGTAAAAGCTAGCTCATAGCAGTGCAAAGCAAAGCTCATAGTACATAAAATTATGTTATTAAGTAGTATTAAAGATAGTATTACATTATGAGATTTTTGATTTACATATTTTCTATGTGGGACTTTTTATGCAGTCCCTATTTACCAAAGAGTCAAGTGCATAATTTTAAAACTAATTCCTTAATCTTTCAAAATGGCTTGACACCCAGCTCTAACTACCTATCTCTGGAAATAAGTTATAGTTCAGAGAAAATACAATAATGAAAAGTATGACAGTTACTGCTGAAAATGTAAGACATTATTTCTATACCTCACCATATGGGTAACAATGTTGACCAATCAAAGTGGTCACAAGACAAATGGGTTCATAGGTAATATGCATACAGTAAATTTAATGCTCAATAAAAGAAAAAAAATTGTGCTTAAAAACAAAAAACTTGAAAATGGTATTGACGAAAAGCACCAATTTAGAGCTTACCAATAGCTTCTTCAAATGCGAAGATAAATGTCATTCCTTGTTCCATGCAATCCAAAGCTTTATTTGCCATCCATTTGAAACCTGTTAAAGTCTCCTATAAAATGAATTTAAAATACTTTAAGCTTCATCAATTTTCTTCTAAATTAAGTACATATCAATATTATGCCTAACATATTCATCAAATCATTATTATACTAAATAACTTTTGAAAGCATGTCCCAGTATTAGATAAGCATTTTAATGCAAAACTATTTTGATCACTCCTAGAAATTGAAGAAAAAGAAAGAAACATTATTTTATTGTAATATACATTATTTTATCAATAAAGCAGTAGACATAGAATTTACATATAGTTTACAAAATGAAGTAATTTATATGGATAAAAAGCATCTTACACAATTTTAGAGTTTTCCGGATGGATGAAGAGCATCATACACTATTAAGAGGAATTATCGAAAGTACCACACTAGTGTCAGTTTTTTTAAATTATGAGAAGACTGAATTTAAAACTTTGATTAATCGAAATTTAAATGAAGACCCAACAACACTTCACATTTAGTTTTCACAAACAGAACATACAATAATATGCACACCACCAAACTAAATTTAAAAAAAAAAAAAAAAAAGAATCGAAGATTCTTATATTAACTACCTTGATAATTCATAAAAAGTGAAGTTCATACAGAATAATAAGGCATAAAAATTATATTTAACTTAAAAGTTGCAAATTTAAAAAATTCACCAAAGTAAGGTAAAATATATATATATTCAATTTAATAGTTAATATTTTGCAAGCAGGTTTTAAAGATATTTATTACTTCATTTTAATTTCATTAGAAATATTAAAAAGGAATAATGTTAAATAAGGTATATATAAATAGGCACTTCAAATGTAATAGTAAACAAAAATTAAGGAAATTAAATGGGAAAAAAAAAAAAAAAAAACAATTCAAGCAAAAGAAAAGAGTATCCATAGAATTTTTGAAAATGATTAACAAGATTTTAGAAGTTATTTTTTTAAATAAACCAAATAAATTTTAAACTGAAATTGATCACAGGTTTTGGATTCGAATTCGAGGTTTCCCCAGTGCTATGATGTTTGTAGTGGTTCAGAATTCACTTTAAACCGTAGGTCCTGGTCTAATATGACTGTTGGGTGTAAAGTTAACAACCTTATTCTATAAAAAAGAAACATCTTCCTTCTCGAAATCTGCCGGTAGGCAGATGGCCTTGGCCACTCTCGGGTTGTTGAGCCAATGAAAAAAAGGACCACTGATTACATGGAAAACTGGCAACTGACATCAAAAGCAAAGAAATGCCATCTAGGAGGTATTTTAATCACAATAAAAAGAATTTTAATTTTAAATAATAAAATTTTTAGATGACATGACATTAAAATAAAAACTAGGCAAAAAAATTCCACACTCACTATGATACACTTTTTAAAGCGAATATCTGATTAGCATTCTTTACAAGTAATCGATTTGATCGTTTCCGCCGTTAAATTCGATGTTTATCATCGCATGCAATCGGCCTATACATATTTTAAACTTGGCATGTGCATAAACACATATAACAATTTTTTGGCCAATAAAATTATACATATATATATTACAATTCAATGCTATAATATCAATTATATATATATTTATTAATATTACTATTGTGTCCAAAAAGTAAGACCAATTTTTTATTTTTTCAAAAACTCTATTTTTCCAAATTTATTTCATCGCCTTCAAAGTAATCTCCTCCGGACACAATGCACTTATGCCACCGTTTTTTCCAATCCTCAATGCATGCCAAAAAGTTATTGGCCGGGATGGCCTTCAAAGCGCGCACAGATTCACGTAGAATCTCTTCAATCGACTCAAAACGGTGTCTCCGGAGTGGTCGTTTGCGTTTAGGAATAGCCCGAAGTCGCACGGTGCTAAATCAAGTGAATACGGTGGTTGTAGAATGACATGGGTTTCATTTTTGGCCAAAACGTCACGCATAATCAATGTAGTGTGAGCTGGCGCATTATCGTGATGCAAAAACCAAGAGTTGTCTTTCCATAAATGTGGCCTCTTTTTAAGAATAGCTTCTCGCAAACGATGCATAACACTCAAATAATTTTCCTTGTTAACAGTTTGGTTCGGCGGAAGGAATTCATAATGACCACACCACGGTAATCGAAGAAAACAGTCAACATGACCTAGATTTTTGAGCTACTTTTTGGTGTGCTCTTTTCGGTCTTACTTCACCTTTGTCACGATATTCGCTCGATTATTTCCGGATCGTAAGCATAAATCAAGTCTCATCTCCAATTATGATGCATTTCAACTTGTCCTGATAGTCAGAAAGCATTGTTTCACACACTTCAACGCAACGATGTTTTTCTAAAAAAATCAGTGTTTTCGGTAACAATAGAGATTTGACGCGTTTGAGGCCCGAAATATCATTTAAAATGGAATTGACCGATAATTTTGAAATTCCAATAACATCAGCAAGGTCTCTAACTGTAAGTAACACCAAATCTTTTTAATTTTTTGGACGTGAGCTTCGTCGGTTGAGGTTGAGGGTCGACCAGAGCGCTCTTCGTCTTCAACGCGTTCTCTGCCTTCTTTGAACTGTTTATACTACTTGTAAATATTTCTTTCCGATATAGTTTGCTCATCGGATTGCCTTCTGCAACATTATATACGTTACCGCACACGAATATTCACTCCGCAAACAAAATTTAATACAAGTTCTTTCCTCAATTAATTCAGACATTTCAAATATCGCCGAAATTAAATTTAGCGTCTCAAAAAGCCAAGCGTAACTCAAACACTAATTAATATTTTGACGTGAAATTTCACACAGATGTCAAAGGACAGTGCCAAAAACCTGAAAAAAAAATTGAAATTCCATATGCCGGAAATTTAAATTGAAAATTGGTTTTACTTTTTGGGTACAGTAATTTTAATAACAAATATCTAAATATATAATAATGGTTTCTCACATAAAATTTGAAACCTTCAACTTCTGCTATGCTTCTCAGAATTTTTGAAGACACAGCACTTGATACCATGAAGCATTTAGCTGAAAGAGAATGAAATTAACATTTTTTTTTTTTTCAAAAAATAAAATTTTAGATTCTGATACAATAATATACTTGCTTTATAATTTTAAGACACACATTTAGAATGTGTGATATTCACAATTCTTATAATTATACAAGGAATTCAGTAAATTAAAAAAAAAAAAAAGATTTAATTATTTAAAAAAAAAATCCTAATATCAAATTATTTTTAATTAATTAATCTCCTTTCAAAAGAAAAGCTAAAACAAAAAAATTATCAAAACTTATATTTAATAAATATAAGTTATGGAATAATTGAGTTAATTATGCCTAGAGTCTTAAGATTTAAAAATTATTCTATAGGGTGTCCCAAAATTACACAAGTAATGCTTTTGTTTTAGAAAACAATTTGGTATACTCTCATTGAACAAACACCAAAAGGTGCATTTTGAAGGGGAATCAACTCGTTCATTACCAAATATTCCAGATTATTTAGGATGTTAAGGAATTCTATCTTGTGTGAATTTTAGGACACTCTCTATCTATCTATATAAACAAGATTTTTTTTTTTGTGTGGTAAATTGTATCATCTTCAAATTAAAAGAAAAGTATGTAGACATTTTTTTTTTTACAATTTTAGTAGTTTATAGTTATAAGGATGAATGATTTAGTAAAAGGAAATCATTGAAAACCTTACCATATTGATTCGTGTACATTTAATAAAAATACAATAGCTAAAATGCCACAAATTCGACAATAACTTGGACATTGCAAAATAAATTCTCGTTATAACAATGTCTGCTTGGCTGGATTTATTAAGAAATGGTATTTTAAAACTTTAAACAATACTAAAACAACACATGCCTTTATTCTAAATTATTAAATAAAATAATCTTACATGGAATTATCTTTATGTTAGCATGAAGAGTATTCCATAACCATGAGCCCAACAAAGCACCAACTTCATTTCCCGTGTAAACATGCCATTTGCCACTACAAAGAAAATCATAAATATAACATATAACATTTAATTTATCAAGCAGATCGAATAATCCTCTTTAAAATTAGCTAAAGTTAATATCAAATTTAATTAAAAAAGTAAATTAAAAATTATTATTACTTAGAAAGTTTCTCTGCAATAGCAAGACGATCAGCATCAGGATCATTAGCCAAGATTAATTGACTCCCAGCTTCCTCAGCAGTCTCAATAGAAAGATTCTGCAATTTAAATAATTTAATGACATCTTGCAATTATACTATTATACACACATACAGTACATTTCCCATACATAAATATACTACTGTGCCCAAAAAATAAAATCAATTTTTTTTTATTTCACCGTCTTCAAAGTAATCCCCTCCAGACACAATGCACTTATGGCAACTTTTTTTTTTCCAATCCTAAATGCATGCTAAAAAGTATCGGCAAGTATGGCCTTCAAAGCACGCGGCGATTCACGTTGAATCTCTTCAATCCACTCAAAACGATGTCCCCGGAGTGGTCTTTTGAGTTTAGGGAATAGCCAGAAGTCGCATGGTGTGAATACGGTGGTTGTTGAACGTTATGGGTTTGTGGAACGATATGGGTTTCATTTGTGGAGCAAAAAGTCACGAAGAATCAATGCAGTGTGAGTTGGCACATTCAGTTTTTCGGTACCAATCGAGATTTGACACATTTGAGGCCCAAAATGGAATTGACTGATCTTTTAAAATTCTAACATCAGCAGCAAGGTCTCTAATTGTAAATCGATGGTTTGCAAGCACCAAATCTTTATTTTTTTTTGCAAGTGAGCCTCGTCAGTTGAGGTTGATGGTCGACCAGAGGGCTCTTCGTCTTCAACGCGTTCTCTGCCTTCTTTGAACTGTTTATACCCCTTGTAAACATTTCTTTCCGATATAGGAATGCTTACCGAACGCCTTCTGCCATATTATATACGCAAACAAAATTTAATGCAAGTTCTTTGCTCAATTAATTCAGACATTCCAAAATCGCCGAAATCAGTTTTAGCGTCTCACAAAACCCAAAGCGTAACTCAAACACTAATGAATATTTTGACGTCAAATTTCATACAAATGTCAAGGACAGTGCCAGCAACCTAACAAAAATTGAAACTACATAAGGCCTGGAACTTTAAATTGAAAATTGACCTTACTTTTTGGACACAGTAGCACACACACACACACACATATATATATATATATGTTTGCCATCAACGGTGAAAAACTAACAACTGTTGATAATATATAATTTCGTTATATATTACCAACTTTTTAATGGAGAAACAGCTTAACAATGATTAACTTCCTGCATTCTAAAGAATATTAACCTCCCAATTTCAATAGAGATTATAAATTGTAACATTAAATAACATTAAGCCTATCTTTTATCATTTAATAACAGGTGGTGTCATCAAAATACATTTAAGTAACGATGCACTATACAACAAGGCAAATAAAAAGTTTCAGAGTCTGCAGACCAAATACAATTTTTCATCCTTTTTAATTTTATGATACAGTTACTCCTCTTTAATCCTAGATTTGATAGTTGGGCACAGATAAAGCCTTCGTTTTTTATAGATTTGGGCGTTTGTTGATTTTGACAGTCAGATGGGGGCACAATGGTGCTTGTATTTTTCAGATATATATTCTATATGGGTTCAGAATGTGCATAAAATTAGATATGTACATTTTTTTAATTGTTTATTTTTTATCTAGAGATTGTATCTTTAATATCATCATTAAAATAAACTGATGCTCAATAATTTGACATAACAGTGGTCCGAAAAAATGTCATATTGAAGAGGTTATTGTCTCAAACGTTTTAAAGAATTTTGTTACTAAAATGATTAAATGCTTTCAATAAAAAGATAGCTAGAAAAAAGATAAAATTATTATCAATATTAAGATGTTTGAAAGCGATAAAATTCATCTTATGATCAGCATTTCTAATTTTTTTGTAGATATTACGAAGAATATCATAAATATTGAGTAAATTTCCATAAGGGTTCATTTAACAACTACTTTTTCACAGGAATACTTCTGCAATTCATTTTAATAAAATGAAAGCAGAATGACAGTGTTTCCCAAATTATTTAATATATATATATATATTTTGGTTTTTTTTTTTCACATTTTCATAATTAACATAGATAATATGTAAAATTCTCTTCAGAGTATTAAGATACTCAACAAAAATTTAAACACAGTTAAAAAGTATCAATTAATTCAAAAGAGAAACTCTGCTGTTTAAAATCTGTACTGAGAACCAATGGATTGCATAATAAGACAAAATTTTTAGTTTACATAATATGTACTTACTAAGCAATTTTTTTCTTCTGGATTAGGAAATTCCACAGTAGGAAAATCAGGATCAGGATCCATTTGCTCAACTACTGGAACATAGTTTTCAAAATTTAACTTTTGAAATGCTTTCTTCATGAATGAATGAGACACCCCATGCATTGCAGTAAAAGTAATTTTCAATTTAGAAAATTTGAAAGGGCAACTGTAATTTAAAATTTAAATATTTTACTATACAAGATTAATATATTATTTATATCACATAAAAATGCATAAATATTTTTTTAATATCAGTTGAAAAAATGATAATTTTATTTTATGTAATTTTTAATAAAATTAGATAAAATACATAAGCCAAAGTAAATCAGAATAAAAAGCTGAATTAAGCAGAAGTAACCAACATACATTTGTTCCAAGGAGCAACATGCTTGCAAAGTGTCATAGTACATTTGTTCAATTTCAGATTGAGGATCAAATGAAAGTGGAGATGCTGTCACTAGTCTGGTATTCAAAGCACCAGGCCATGGTTTCAAGTGTTTCAAAATAGATTCCTGAATATTCTTATCATGTGGGGGTAGTATCTAAATTAAAATCAATTACGTAAATTTATGCTGAAACAAGAATAAAATAAAAGATCCACAAAAGAATGATGAATGAATGAGTATTGAAATTTCAATTTTAAATATAATAACAATCATAAAAATAGTTAATATATACTGATTTTAATTAATGAACCATTGCTGTATATTAATAGAAAGAACAGAAAAAAAAAACTTGCCTGAGCACCATTAGACCAATATACCTAAAATGATAATTATAAAAATATTTTAGTAATATGAAATATTTTGAGTTTGTGTATGAATATGAAAAACAAACAATATTTAAAAATATTTCCTTATTACAGTATTTTATAATTATCTGTTAAATAGAATATTTGTTGCTTTACAAATATATACAGCAATGGTTCATTAATAAAAAATATCGACCTTCTTCCAGCAGCACTATGAATTGTTCCCTGCCCCCAGGGTAATTTCAATATATTCATTCATCATTCTTTTGTCAGTTCTTATTTTATTCTTGTTTCAGCATAAACCTTGCGTAATTATTTACAATTTAGGTATGACAGGAACTGTTCGGGAATCTGTTTCTGAAAGCACTTGAAAACAATTGCTCTGTTTAACATCTCCACTTGTCTGAAAGAAGGAAGTGGTACAAATGTACCCATGACACTCATGTTGCTTCACTTTGGGGTGGAAATGTATTACATGTTGGTGCTTCTAGCAGTCAGCTTTTTAACTGGATTGCCTGTGCTCTTGTAAGCTAATTTATTAAAAATTCATAAGTCAGGTATCATTTTCAACTGATATTATATCATTTCCTGTGTTAATATGTCAGCTTAGAATTTGCGTACAGTTGCCCTTTCAAATTTTTCTAAATTGAAAATTGCAATGCATGGTATTCTATAACTAGTTGAACTTTCAAATAATTTGAAAACATTCCAATGGTGTCAGACCTTTTCATATTCAGAAGAAAAAATTGCTAATATTTATATATATAACTAAGTATATTTGCTCTGTCCGATGGTTGGCTACACAGGTAAGCTTTCAACAAGTCCTCTTTGAACAATTGTTACTCCCAGCTTTGTGTTTAAATTTACATTGATATCTTAATTCTCAGAGAAGAGCCCCATATCTATGTTGACCAAGAAAATGTGAAAAAAACCAAATATATATATAGAAAGGAAGCACTCGTACAGTAAAATGATTCTGGCAGAAGCAGTTGTTAAATGAGCCGCTTGTGGAGGCACTCAGCTTATAGGTATTCTTCAAATGATATATCTACAAAAAATTGAAATGCTGATCGATGAGCACATAAACTCAAGCACCATCTTGTATTGATAATATTTTATCTTTCTAACTCTTTTATTGAAAGCATTTGTCATTTGTGACATTCTTTAACGTTTGAGACAACAACTATAACAATACTGTTTTGGACTATTTATTTCCCATTGATCAGTTTATTTGTGATGATATTAAGATACTGTCTCTAGATAAAAAAATAGGCACAATAAAAATGGCTGCATATCTGAGCCTGCATTCTGAACATAGAAACCTGTATCTGAAAAGATACAAGCTTGCGGCCAGCCCCATCTGGCTGTGAATCAACAGCAAAAGCCGAACTCGGTAGCGGCATCCAGTGGAGTCAGAGGAGCGGCTGCGCTCAGGAGTAAAAGGATGTGTGTGTTTGTCAGACTCTGGAAAACACTTGTTATTATCACTGGTCATGGATTACACAAATGTGACTTGTGACACCTGTTGACAAGTGATAAGGCTGGAAGCTAATGTTATTTTAACTGTTACAGTTACTGTCTCTATTGAAATTATCAAATATGCAGGAAGATTGTCATTATTAAGCTCTTCTTCCATTAAGTTGTCTCTGCTTGAGTACTTATCGGCGGTTGGTTTTCGCAGTATATATGTGATATTATGATGTTGATCTTCTGTCAAAGTGCAGATCGAAGGCCACCAGTAAGTTCCCGGGCTTCTTGGATCAATTGGGTTTGTCCTATTTGACGTCAAGCGAATGATGAGGGATGCAGCTTTGGCGGCTAAAGCGACTCCTTTAGATGTCAGTGGTGAAGGCTTGCACGTAAATTTTGTTTGCGACCATATATGGCAGGGTGTGTATTCTATCGGAAGAAATACAAGGGGTATAAACATTCAGAAGGCACAGCTTTGAAGAGCTCTCCAACTGGCTGAGAATACTTTGCAAAATAAAGACTGAGGTAGCACCACAGGCCATCGATTGTTGCTTGCTGCTGATGTTAAACCCCAAAGATCAGTCCCAGTCCATTTTTGAGCCTCAAATGTGTCAGGCGGCGAAAACTGGTGTGCTTCACACTGCTCCCACAGGCGAGCATAACGTTCCTGAAGCCTTAGTTCAGCAGCCACCGGCCTGTTACACCATGCGACTCTGGCTATTCCTAAACTCAAAGACACACTCAGCACGAGTGGTGAAAAATTCAGCGTGAATCACTGCTTCAGCACCATGCACTGCCCACTCAGCACATGCATTAGAATTGGAGAAAAAAGTTATATAAGTATCTGGAGGATTACACGAGGCACAGTAAAAGATTGATTTTTATTTTGGCACAATATGTATGGGAATGTACTATATTATAATATAATTACTGAAGTATTAGTCACCAGAATGCAGCTGAAGATTCATTTCCTGGATGGTGCATATTACTGTACAACCAATCTTGTTGCGCAGTGAACGATATTAACAGCTAATTTTAAGAGGATTATTACGTCTGCTTGATAAATTAGCGACCCGCTATGTTATTATGATTTTCTTTTTGTAGTGGCAAGCTTGAGAGTTGTTGAACCATGTTAGGTCTTCTTCAATGTAACATAAGACTAATTCCATGTAGATATTTTATTTAATAATTCAGAATAAGGCATATGTCATTACAATATTGTTTAAAGTTTTAAAATACCGTCCAGCCAAACAATTTCATTGACCATAGCGAGAATTTGTTAAGGTCATATTCAGAATTTATTCAAAATATGTTCACATTAAATGTACTGCAGTCAATATGGTTTTCAATGATTTCCTTTACTAAATCATTCATCCTGCAACAAACTACAAGTATATATCTACATACAACGAGTTTGAAGATGGACACAGTACCACACAAAAAAAATGCTGTTATAGGTGAGATAGAGGAGTGATACAAGACCGCACAGACTGCCAGCATGCAAATGTCTGGAGATATTGGTAATGGCAGTTATTCCCACTTTGTGTTTGACCACCACAATTGTTTCTAACAAAAGCATACTTTTATTAACATTTAAGGACACCTATAAGTAATTTTTAAATCTTAAGATTTCTCCCAGGCATAGTAACTCAGTGATACAACTTATGTTCAAATATAAGTTTTGATAATTTTTGTTGCTGCGAAGGAGATTAGTGAGTAAAATGGTGATGAATTTTTAAAATGAAACCAAATCTTTTTTTTTTTAATTACTGAATTCCTTGTATAGTATAAGAATTGTGAAGTAAATATATCACACTGCACAAATGTGTGTCTTAATTATAGGCTGGGCATATTGTATCCCGGGGCTCTAAAATTTTATTTTTGAGAAAAAAAACTAGAAATGCTCATGTGTCAGCCACATTTCAAGTGCAGAGCTGTAGAAGGCGAGGTTTCAAATTTTATGTGAAAAAACCATTATTGCTAGATGTTTGTGTACTGTACCAAAGTGAGGCTTATTTTTCATTTAATTTTCCCGTGCTTGTGGGGCTCGAATTTTTCTGGCGTCTGACATCGGTGTGAGGGGCTTCCGCGTCAAGCTCCCGAGGCCATGCAGCAGCTGGGCCGCTATGGCCGACGTGTGTCTGGGTGAGCGAGGGGGAAGAGACTTGTGGTAAATTTTGTTTCTTGATGAAAATAGGTATGCGTAACATACAATGTTGCAGAAGGTAATCCGATGAGCAAACATATCGGAAAATGACACAGAAGTAGTAACAGTTCAAGAAGGCGAGAAGAGCTTGGCAGTTGGCTCTGGTCGGCTCTCCAACCTCGGCACCGACGGCTTTCGATCAAAAAATTAAGATTTGGTGTTGACCTTGCTTTGTGTTGACTAATTTCAAAGCCAGCGGATCAAATTCCGATGCTGATATTTAATTTCCACTTTGTCAATCTACATTATGATTTCAGAGAAAACATCAGTTTGCAGCCTGGTGACTCGGCTGTGGGACTGAGGTCCAATGCATCATAGTGAGATGAACACTGAACCCATACGATCCGGAAGCTCTGAGCGAATCTCGTGACAAGTGAGTATTTGAAAAGAAGCACACACCAAGAAACGTAGCTCAAATCACAGGTCATGTACATAATGTGACTGAGTATAAATCTTTCATCAGCAAACTGTGCAGGAAAGTGACAGTGTTGCTGCATCGTTTGCGAAAATATTCTTGAGAGGCCTGACCCCATGAGACTGCTTCTTGACTCGGCAGTAATAAGCCATCACACTGATTATAGCGACGTTATTAAAAAATGAGCACCCATGTCTGCAACCACCGTATTCGCGATTTAACGCCGTGCGCTTTTCGGTATTCACAAGCGCAAGCGACCACTCGAGAAGATGCACGTTTAATTCGATGAAAGATTCTGCGTGAATCTGTGCGGCATTCCCGGCATGCGTGTCGGAGGAAGGTGAATAAGAATTTGGAAAAATAGAAGTTTTTAAATAAAGAATGATCTTACTGAACTGTGTATATTAATAATAAATATATGCTATAGTGATATTAGCATTAGTGTAATATATATGTATAATTTTTATTGTGCATGTTATATGTTTATGCATATAAGTAAAATAACGTAAAGGCAGTTGCATGCGATAAACATAGTTTAACATACAAATAAAATCATTCTCGAAAAGATCTTGATCGATATTTACCATCTATAGTGAGTCTTGAATTTTATAAATATCTCAAAAAATTTTATTATTTAAAATTAAAAATTCTTTGTGTGTTAAAGCTATGGCATTTCTTTAGCGATGTCGGTTGCTGGTTTTCCCATCTTGATCAGTGGTCGCTTTTGACTCTTTGTGGTGATAGACACCCTACCGGCGAAGATTCGAAAGGAAGGAAGTCTGCTGCACTATAGAACAACACCACAGACCAGTTCTAGTTTCAAAAATGATGACTGCCAAACATCTGAAATGGGGCCAATCCCAAGCCTGTGATCAGCTCGGTTGGCCCCAGTTTATTTAAAATAACCTACTAAAATCTTGATTGTCATTTTCAAGAGTTCTATGGATACTCTTTCTTTGCTTGAACATTTTTTTCTGGCTCCTTGGTACATTTGCAACCATTTGAAGTGCTATATACCTTGTTGGCATTATTCTTTTAATATTTCTAATGAGTAAAATGAAGTAATACTAGGCTACTAACTTTTTGCAGGAAGTATTAACTATTAAGTAGTATATATATTTCTTTTACTTTGTGAATTTTAAATTTGCAACTTTAAGGATAAGAAAATATATTACATATATTATTCTGTATGAACTTCACATAATTATCAGGTGATTAATATAGGCTCTTTCGATTCTTTACAAGGCAGACTGACATTGTTTACCTGTTTGTGGCAGAAAGTATTGAGGTGACGGGCGAATATTTCATTTAAATTTCGATTGTCCAAAGTTTTAAAATTCAGTATCTTCTCATATTTAAAAACTTGTTTTATAGTATAATTCTAACAATGATCATAGTCTTGCTAAGCTCCATCACGGCTTCCCAAAATTATTGTAGATACTATCCCATATAAGACTACTTTCATTTAGCAAGCATAGCAATTATGTCTGCTTATTGACACAAATAATATATTACAACAAAATAATGTTTTTTCTTCATTTCTTAGGAGCAGTCAAACCAGTTTTACAAGTAAGTATCAACCACTCTCTGGTTCACTGAAGCCAAGCCCCAATTGCTGGCAATGATTTTGATGATATGTTAGGCATAATGTTGTGTACTTTGAGCCCAGAAGAGAAAGGGTGATGGCAAAGCATTTTAGATTAGTTTATCTAGCTGAGTTTCAAATGGATGGCAAATGCTTTGATTACATGATAAAATCAACTAAGCATTTGAAGAAGCTATTATTAGCTTCTAAGAATGGTTTTTAAGTCAATGTTTTCATTTTTTTTCTTTTCATTGACGTCAAATTCCGCTATCTATTACATATTCTTACATAAATTCCATTTGTCTGCCGTGTCCCCATTTTCGGTCTTTGATATATGAAGATTATAGAAATGTGTCTTTTCGGCGTATCATGCGTGACCTTGTTTTCTCTGAACTTCAACCATTTCCACAAAGATGGCGAAACTGGAGATATCAAAAGCTTTACGAAAGATAAAATTGGTACCCAAACCTGCGCCAAATCAAGAAAGTGCAGGGACTGCATAAGTCCCACATGAAAATCAAATCTCATGTCTTGTACTATGCTGCAATAACATAATTTTAGCTGTGCTTATAATTTTTAACACATGGCTGCTGCTACTAGTAGCCCTTGTGTAATTTGTGTATTTTTCTGGAGACTAGAAGATAATACCATAAAAACAGTTTTTATAAAAAAAAAAATATTTTGCAGCTTTAAAGGAACATTGTGCCATGATTACTTTGTGCCATATTTGCTTACTGCTCTATTTCTATAAAAGGCAGCTGGGGTTTAATTAACTGGTCAAAAGAAATATTCCCAAATGATTGTTCCAACTGTCATGGTAGGAAGATATAGTGAAAGATAACTTCTTTCTTTGTTAATTTTAACATTAATCAAAAAGTCTTTATATAAATGGTAGTTTATTAAAAGAGTTGGTGGAACATTGCTGTGATTCATTGGCGTTTATTGAAAGCATTTTTGTCTGATATTGATGCCCCAGAAACAGGCAATAACAATTAATCTAAGGGTGAGTCAAGCAGTGGCCCAGTATTGTTATATTGGTGAGATGTTGTTTTTATATGTGAACATCTGAGTGATGGACAAAGATGACCGTGCTGAAATACTGGATGCAAATGGCTCATAGACGATAAACTGCTACACATGACATCTGAGAATCGAGTGAAGTTTTTGTAATGTCTATGAAAATTACTGGCCTATCAAAGGCTCCACACGTATTATTAATTTTTTTGTCATATTTAGCTGATATTTTTTATATTCTTCCCAATGAATATTGAATCTAACATCTTTCTTTTGCTGCATATTCGAAAATCAGTTTTATCAATTTGGCGTTCGTAGAGGCAATTTGTGCCGTAAACCCGTCAAAAAGCCTTATTAAAAAAAATAAAATGGTGGAATATGTGGGTTGATTCCATTGTCTTCATCTGAGAAAGTGAGTAAAAAATTTGGAAAAGAACACCAACAGGCTGAAGCCGCTGAGCTGCGAGCCAGGTGTGCAAGATATCGAGGAAAGCAAGAGGACTGGAGTTAAGCAGCACCGGGACCAAAGCTGTCCTGATGAGGTGGATTTGGGCGCTCGAAAGCCCAGTAATTTTAGGCTCATTGAACCCGAAGAAAAGGTGTGTTTGAATTACTGCTTAAGTATTAGGCCAACAATGTCGCTGCTGATATTTTGACGATGTAGTGCTGGCATAAGTGTGTCAATATAAATGTTATTAGCTAAGCTTTGTTGTTTGAAAATTTCGAATATTGTCATTACCATTGCAAGAAGGCTATATTAAGTTTGTTTTTCAATATTTATAAATGTATGTTACGATGTAGCCTGTTAATTTTGTTTCTATTTGCATTACAACATTGAATAATATTTTATATTTCTTTTTGAAACTGTCATTTCAATAGTGATTGTCATTCACATTCTTTTTCATTTTTTTTAACATTTCTCTTCAATCTGCGTGCATTCTTATTCCACACCGATGACTTGACACATTGCTGCACATTGTCGGATATTTATATTCATCTGAGTTCATGCATAAACGCAGTAAATATGTGCACATGTTTGTCATTTAATTTGTATCTGGAAGCTCTATCTTAAAAAATACCATTCTTTCACTGGCACAGCTCAAAAAACTATAACCATGTAATTTACTCAGCATATTATATTTCACCTGTACTTTTAAAAAAATTTTATTCATATTTTTATGAATACCATGTGTCGGTGCAACTCAGCATGGCAATAGTTCTAGCAGCTCTGTCAATATTCAATCGTTGGAATGGTGTTGAAAAATAGTGATATACAATTCCCTACAATCATATTTTCTTTAAGATAACTTTCTTTTTACTTTGCATCCCAAAGTTTCTTGTTGTATTTTCCCATGTTGTTGTGTTAGTCCCAGCTGCAGTTTTGATAACTTCCTGATCAAAAAGCTGTGGTTTACTACTTTTCATGCTTTTAAGTAAAGCTTATGTATTAAGTATTGTGAGAAAGGATCATTACAAGTATTTATAACTACAAAATATACAATTGCCTATTCTATTTGATAAACTGTATATTCACTTATATTGATGGCCGTGTGGTTCACTTGTTAATTCATCTCTTATTGCAGAGGTGAAGAGTGTATTTAAGCAACTCTTTATGTAATTTTTAATTTTTCAGAATGTTGGTGTTTAGAGCTCATAGTAATTCAAAAAGCAAGACAACTGCTCAACTTTTCCCTTGGCAAGTGTTGAGGAGACTTTTCTCAGCCACTGCAGCATACTTCCATCAGCAATGAAACTGGGAAACTGTACATTGTAAGCCTAGTGTATATATATTTTATACCCAGACTCCCATAAGAGTAAGGATAATGAGGATCGGGCAGTCTTTAAAAACAGAGGCGACTGACTGTAAGAGTATTTGACATTTAAAAGGTGAAAAGATAACATATGTTGACGACAACTAAAAACTTGTGATTTTTTCCAGAGCAGAAGTGTACTCGTTGCAGCTCGATGGTTGTGGAAGTATGTCTCCAGGGCAATCTGCATCAGCTGCCCCCTTTGCGCCCAGGCTTGTGCTGGCCCGCCACTCATGGCTGGCCTCGACCAATCGGTTGACAAGTGGGAGGAACAACCAGACTGAGCCGTCTAAACTCTCACAGTCATATTGAATTCAAGTCGATATTATCCAGTGCCAATTGAAGGCATTAAGATCACAGCGTTTGCATGATGTTTGGCGATTACATGTCATCAGCAAACTTGAAATTCCTTGCCCCATGCTGCTGACATGTTGTTCCAGAATGGCATCCTGCAGTGTGACACTATAGACCCACGCTCTGGAAAACCAGGTCAATTCTGGAACCAGATATACGCAAGCCATCCTGCACCATGATAGCGGTGATGGATTCAATGGTGTTCTCTTGGTGGTAGCAGTGCCTGCGGCTCTCCTGAAGTCAGAGAATCAGACTGCTGGCAAACCTGGACTCGTCATCACACAAGACCACTGTTTGTGTCACAATGCACATGCTCTCTACTCAGAGCGACAGTGGTGCGGTAAGTGGGCGTGACAAGCCTCTGGGCATAGCAACGTGACCTGGCATCACGGTCTGCCTTGAGGCTGTCGTACCAGTTGTAGTCAGTATAACAAATGGACCATCAAATGCGGCGTTGCCACCACTGGTGCCTGTTGACCATCTGCACATTACCAAATAAATATGAATGGTTATCAAACTTCAGGGACCACTCTCAACAGATTCTTCAAATTCTCGATACAGCGCCATTCGGCCACGATGAATCACACTGCAAATCATTCCAGGCTAGCTGGCTATCGCGTTGAATTTAAGCGACGTGAGCTACTTCTTTTACACCCTGCATTGCTATATATCCTATAACCCATAAGAATAAACAGCTGACTTACTATCTGATGGACTCCTGTATTACATGTTTTGCTTTCAGTGATATTTGGGTGAAGAACATTTTAAGAGTTCAGCTACATGCGTTCTGGTATCATGGCCTAACTGGAAATCATACTTAATCTTCTAGTAAGTGCCCATATTGTACATTTTATTGTTTCTGTAGACAAGCTTTCAAGAAACTTGGAGTGATGCAGAGACCTGCAGCCCAGTTTCTTTTCCATTTAGTAGCTGCATTGCTTTCATTATAGTATTATACAAATTGACAGACTTTTCCCATGTCTTTTCTTTCGTAATTTCTAATGTTTTGCTGCCATATGAAACCACTAAACTGCAACTTTCTCTTTTAACTTTATTTGTATCATATAAAGCTGTTGTGGAAAATCAATAAATATTGTGGTAATCAGGGTAAAAGCTAAATTCAACCACATCATACTTAAAGGGCAGATTTTTTTTTTGTTATACTAATATAACAATGTCTCTATTTGAACACAAAGAATTCTTTTGAGAAATGTTGCTGCAGGCTTATATCTTTCATGCTGCTTCTTCTTCCGTATGGCATTACTTATTAGCGTTGCCTTCTTCCCTCTATTTCTAAACTCTGACACTGCGAAATGTATTAGATGAATCTCACCCTGTACACTGTCCTTCTGACTTCCAGGAACTTCACTGGTGTACTCAGTTTCCAGTACTATATTTACAAAATCATTTTCCAGCTAGCTGCAATCGGTGGAAATCCGGGTGAGTGGAGCTTTCCTGACTGTTACTGCAGCTATGTTCTAGTCTTGCAATGGTTTGAAAATTTTTACATAAATGTGACTTTCATTGAGCTCATTTATCTATGGCATGTTTTTATAGCTTTAAATATATTTTAATTTTAAGGTGTAATAACTTACATTAACAACCTTGTATTGAACCTAACACAAGTATTTCTTTGGCAAATAACAGCTAAATTAACAGGTACCAAGTATTAAACAGGTTCAGGACTTTTCCCTGCTCACTGATTGTTGCTAATTTTAATTGCCTCATGCTGATAATATGATGTTAATTAATAAAAATTTTTGAGAAAATAAGAATTTTATACTTGAACTAACTAACTGCCATGCTGTAAATTTCAATCAAATGAATGAAATGAGTTCGTAATTTTACTCATATTTTCAGGAGGCTGGGCCTGTTCTCTATTTTTACTGCACCAGAAACAACTAACTGCTGGCATGAAATGTTCAGGGTGAGTCGGCTGCTGCTGGAGCACATATTTAGCTGTAAACAA